>JAPPVO010000036.1:40208007-40299268 GCA_030407325.1 Camellia japonica | reverse complement strand
TAATCAATACTACCCTCCACCGGTAGTCCAAAGCAATTATTTCTAAACAGAAAATAAATGCACAAATGGATAATATATCAACATTTCAACTAGGTGAGCAATGAATGATTCAACTACACCCTTTAGTCCCATACATTCCTAATTTCAACATTCTCAATTCAACTCCTCATTTTCTTTAATTAATTACATACCTTAATTAATTAAACCAATTAGTGCAACATACCATTATTCACCAACAACCCTAAGGTTCCATTTCCATCAATGTTCCAACATTAATTTCATTTCTCTATGACTAACTTGCATATAGGTTTATATAATTAAAACCCCAACTTTTGTAAAATCACACAAAGGCCCAAACTTTCTCAAAAATTACCGAACAACCCCCAACATATCAAAATGCTAAAATTCAAAGACAAAGCTCATAAGATGGAGTAGGTTATCCCTACTTCAAAAGATAACACCCAGTGGAGAAGATGAAGAAACTCAACGTGCTCCAATACTTAATATTTTCGGATCAAAACGTAGCCCTCGACGATCAACACAACTTTTACAAAGGCCGAAGGTAAGGAAAGCACTCTAACAAGATCAAACCCTAGAGAGAAGGGAGTTTCTAGAGAGAGAAGCTCTCAAAATAGCTTTTTGAAAAAGTAAGAGAGAGAAAGGATGTGTAGAAAATTATTCAAAAATGCCTTACAGCCAACTGATATACGACAGGTCCGCTCGAGCGGAAAACACAACGCTCGAGCGTAAAGAACAAAAATCTGATCCCGCTCGAGCGCAATAATGCCCGCTCGAGCGCCAAGACACAAAAGAAAAGCACATCCGCTCGAGCGTGAAAAACCAGTCCGCTCGAGTGCAATTCCCCCCTCCCAGAACTTACACTAAAAAGCACTGGCCGCTCGAGCGCCAACAATCCCGCTCGAGCGCGATCCGCTCGAGCGCAAAAAACCCGCTCGAGCGTAGAAAACCAACCTGCAGAAGTTTTGCAGGGCACCAAAATACTGGGAGTGGGCAATATCCGCTCGAGCGCTCCAAGACCCGCTTGAGCAGAACGACCAAAACAGAGAAACAAGGTTTTAGACCAAGGCTCAACCCACCTGCTCGAAACAAGCCCAACACATCCTAAAACTCAAGAAGTGGAATCAAAGGATGACAATAAGATGGATACAACTACCAACTCAGCGGAACCAAGGTCCGGAATACGACAAATACTGCAAGGGAATACCGGGATCACTCCCCTTAAAGAATTTCGTCCCCGAAATTGAAACGTTAAAACACAAGGCCAAGTGATAGCAAAGCTCACAATACAAGGAAGTTAACCTCACAACTGGTTTTCTACCCACCCTCACACATGGGAAGGGCTTAACAAGGAAACATGCCCCGAAAGAAAACAATACCTCGGCATACGAAACTTCAACAAAACCAAATCCTTTCCGAGATAACTCACCAGAACAACCGACTAGCGCTCCGAGCTAAGTCACTACTCAATAATCATAATCCCGAATAAAACAATCAATGCAAGCTTTTGTATGAATATATAGAAAATTATTCTCTGGTTAAAAAGGCATTTTCTCAAAAATAATCAAGTTTTCAACGTTAACATTCTGAAATAAATTTTTGCATTTCCCATGCGAAATCCAAGAGTTTTGTAAACATTTCTGATAAACACGGTGTTATTCACAACACATAACCATTCTCATTTGATTTGGTCAAGTCCTCTCATTGAAATTTCTCATAACATTTGAATTAAATCAATTTCTCCACAATACACAATTTAGTATTCAACAACCTAACCCATTGCCGGTTATCCTATCTCTATTCAAGAGACAAATCTACAATATATGCCATAACATGCATTCTCGACATGCATTTCTTTCAAATTTAATAACTTCCAACATGCATGGTTCACAATTCCGAGACACATTCACTGTTAATGGTACACTTGCATTTCCACATCACATTTAACATACTTCCACATTTTCCATGTTTTAAATGCTCCTTAGAGTTGTGCATTTATGCCATGTTTACGAGCCATTGCATGAGCTTCATTTGAATGCATTCCGGACCACCATCCCAACACATTTTGCCTCTGATTTTGGTCTGCATAGGGACTTCTTGGGGTTGGTTTCATCATTTGAGCATTGTTTTGCATACCTATAGTGTAATCCACTTCACTAGTTTCGGTATTCGAGCCATCTAGCATGCATTGTGTGAGGTGTTTGCATGATTCAGGATCATCTTGCATGTCATTTTAGAGCTGGAAAATATGTAATTGTATGCCATATTTCATCCTTGCCATGCTTTGGTAGAGTTGCATTTTGTGCCTTAGGTTCGGTCCCTTGCATTGGGCATGTTTGCATGAGTGTTCTTGTCTTAATTTCATCATGTATGGCCACTGATTTGAGTGTGGCTGAGGTCCATCTTGCATTGTGTATGCCATATAGTCCATCTTGCATTGTGTATGCCATATAGTCTATGTTGTTGCATGATTGGCCATTGCGGTGTGTATGCCTTGTTCATCTCATCGTTTGTCTCCGTAAGTGCATTGCATATGCCATATAGTTCATGTGCATTGAGTATGCCATTCTAGGTTCATAGCATTGCGTATGCTAGTTGCATGTTTTTATATCATCCCTCGCATGCCAGCATGATTAGGATTGCATGCATTGCATTAGGATTGCATGCTAGAAGTCGCATTGTGCATGCCTTACTTGTTGCATTGTGTTTGCAGTGGGAGTTAGTCCAAACACGGGAAACGAGGGACGTTTCATACTCCAAGTGATGAAACGTGCCTCGATTCCCGGTCGCCGACACTCCGGATTACCCATAATGGAGTTTAGGCCTTGTGGTGTTTATATGTGCATTCATTTCATATCGAGTCGTGCAATTTGACTCCTCGGCCATCATGCATCAAGATGCGTGATTGGTGGCACGAGGATCGAGAGCCACATTCCCTAGAGCTTGTGCAATGATAGAGAGAGTGGTCGTGCACATATGTGTCGCAAATACTTTGCTATGCCCCTTTCTTGCTCTCTGTTGTAGCAAACTAGAAACCAGCAGCCTTTTGGAGCTTTGTACAGTATTCCGGGATCAATTGCAAACAGAGGCAAATCGGGGCATCGCAAGGAATTTCTCGACAAGGCGACTCAAGCATGCATGCATCTTTCATCATTCGGAACAGAGCTGAGGCGGTCCATTTAGCTTGCATGCTAATCTATTTGCTTTCCTAGTTAATTTGTTAATTAATTAGGGTTTTGTAATATTTAATTAGCTAGAGTAGTTAATTATTTATTCGGACTGTATTATTTATTCGGACCCTCCGAGAGAGGGCCAATTGTTGTAATAAGTGTGCGTGTGTGTGATGTATGTCTTCCAACCCCACGTCTTTCTCCCTTTTATTTACCAGCTTATGATGGTTAGTTTAGGGCATGTTTCAATTAGCATACTCATAATATCATGTTTGCATTCATTCATCTGTTTTGCATACACCGGGCTCGGCGCATCATACTAACTGCACTGTATTTAAATTCCAAGTTGAATACGTGTTAGCCGTAGCATCATCATATGCCATCTTAGAATAGCCGAGCCTATTGTAGTTGCATTCCTGCATGTGTTGCATTAGGCATTTCTGTATAGTTAGGATCATGCATGGATTTCTAGCATAGCTTTTGTTTTGGCTTGGAGTACTCGGTAAGTGTTTATGCTTTAGCATCCTTGCATGTGTGTGAGTGACTGCCATGATAGCATGCTTACCATGATGCTATTTGCTTATGTGATATAACTGCCTGAATGCCTGTGGGTGAAGGTTGGATTATCTGAATCAGAATGATGCATTGACTATGAGTTTTAAGCCCACTAGATAGTAGCAAAACCATGTTTTCTAAGCCCACCCGAGGGTGGCAAAATCTGCATTTTAAGCCTACTTGCGAGTAGCAAACCATTTTCAAAACAAACATGAGATGTTTTGTTCCAATTCAGGCGACCCAATCTATACTTGTATGCTGTGCGCATCACATAGTAAATCTAGGCTAATAAACAGGAATAAGAGCACATATGTTTTCAAACAAGATATCATGGTTAGTAGAGGCCGATCTTTGATCGGGTGAGCAGGGGTGCTCACGAAGTGACCTTCCCCAATCATACCCAAGTTCCTGAGCCGAGGCAACTTTGGTGATGACGGACACATGGCCTTAGGCACGAGTCAGGGTTTCCTAAATTCCCCAAAAAATAAAATATTTAGGTGGCGACTCTGTATCTGGCAAAGCAGACCATGTTTGGCACTTCTTTCAAAAAAAATCTGTTTTCAAAAATGATTTGTCGGATTTGGACTCTTTGATGATTCATCGGTCTTGCATTGCACTCTGCGAGATTAGATACAAGACCATGACATTGAGTCCTGAACTGTAGTGAGCCCATATGAACAAAACGGGGGATTTCCCCCGGGACGTTCGGGGACGTCTACACATGGTATGAGCATACTCCTCTTTAGTCTTGTCATGGTTCATATATTGTGTAGTATATCTCTACTGGGCTGTGGCTCACCCTATAAGGGAAACCATTTCAAGTACAGGTGCTATGCCTTCGCCAAGGCATTAACTTGGGAGGACTCGGAGCTGAGCCTTCATTTTTGTTTTATGGTTATTTGTTAAATGTAAGCCCAGGGCTATATTGCGTTGAGTTGAAACTCTATTTTGTGTAACCAAGAATGTTCTTGGATAAATTTGTAAGCCTATAGGGCACTTATTATCTATTTGGCTTCCATTTCATACTTCTCGTAAAATGCATGCTTGGGATTGGAAATGGGGCATTGAGATGTGAACAACATGTATTTAGCATTTGGGATTACATGGAAATGGATGTATGGAATAGTTAGCTAGATATATGTGTTTGTCTATCAGGTAGGTTTGTTGTGTAAATAGATATACCCTGCCCAATTTTTCGGGGCTTTACAACTTCAAAACAATAACCCCACCCATTATACAAATTACAAAGACTTATTACTTCTAAAATTATGTCATATCATCCGTTAATACACTAATTAGTATACCAATTGGTACATATAGCATTATTCATATATATTGACAGTGAATGACTATGTAGTCAATGCACTCATAATTAATGTAGGGTCTTATTAGAGTAATTCTATTCAAGGATTTCAAAAATCTCCGTTATTTTATTATAATAGTATTAATTATAATTATTTCTAAATTATAGAGGTTCACCCCCTCTAAATATTTTTTACAAATTTTAAGTGGTTATCCTCTCTTGATTTAAGCAGTTGCTTTTCTATACCTATAAAACATTGGATTAAAGTATAAAAAAAAAAAAAAGACAAAATATAATAAAATTAATAATTTATAATAATTTGTTATAACTACCATTGATAACAAACCCTATTTCTAGATATTAAAAAAAAAATGCCTATTTACATATATTTTCATCTTATTTTTGCTTTTTATATGTCGATAGAAAAAGCCTGTAAATTAGGTCATTTTTTTTTTTCAAATGTCTATTACCCTTGAGTAATAGAAATATAATAGTACATGTTCTCTCTCATAATGAGTACAACAATAATGATAATACATGCCAAGCTCCCGCTACGAGATTACAAATAAATGATTACAAACATCACCGCACAATGAGATTACACATAAGAGATACATGAACTTCCTAAACCTTTAACCAATCAATCTGAAATCTCTTCCTGTAAAAAAAATGAAACAACAAGGGTGAGCACAATTGCCCAGTAGGAATCTCATAGTTCTAAAACAATAACCATCTTATGGATAGAAATGATCATGCATGCAGGGTGATACCATATAGTAGGTGACATTTTGAAAATAGTACCTTTTTCTCAAAATTTATTTGAACATTTAAGGAAAACCTTTAACCATAAAAAACTATCCTTTTTATCAGAAAACCAAAAATCCTTTTTGGAAACAAACATATTTAAGGAACCACATCATTTTATATTTATTAGCACATTCCAAAATATTCCACTTTTTATTCCCATTCTCCCATTTTCTAGTTACATTTATTATAACGTCATAACTTCAAGTTCAAGTTTCCTTAATACTTTAAAACATCCCACATACGTGCTATTCCCACTAATCTATTCATATTTGCTATAACTCCTCAATACAAAAATCCAAATCTCTTTTATAGTCAATAATTGTTATCCTATACTCAACTCCTACATCATATCCACACTTGCATTATCAACTATAATTCAACAAATCACAACTACATCATATCCACATGTGCGTTATCAATCATAATTCAACATATCCCAAGGATAATAGATCCTTTTAATTCAATTTCTCAATTAATCATAAAACAAAACTTTTAATTTTTCCTTATAGATACAAACAACCCGGTGAGTTCTTTATCACTAATCCCTTATCCAATTACCATTTCATTATCCATTCTTTTCAAATAATTTATATATACATTTCCATTCCCTACCAATTTACACATCAAATGGTAATTTTACAAGTTCATCACAAGTCGCATATATCGTCACTGACCTCAACACACTTCACAACACATTCCACCTTTTGCCGGCTTGATACGGCAGGATAGCGGGCACCTAATTCATAGTACATTCCACCTTTTGCCGGCTATTATACGGCGGGAAGTGAACTCCCAAAAATCGTTTTCTCAAAAACCATATCTTTTTCCGAAGCCATTTTCAACTTCTTTTTTTTTTTTAAAAACCATCCCCCACATTTGCCGGCTATTATATGGCAGGACGTGGGCACCCCAAACATTTTCGAAAAACCATCCGTTCTTCCACTTTTGCCGACTACAATACGGCAGGACTGTGTGGACACCCAAAAATTATTTTTCCACTTTTGCCGGCTACAATACGGCAGGATTGTGTAGACACCCAAAAACACCTTTTCCACATTCGTCCAACGATAAGCCTAGACAGGGCAATTGGGCACCTTGAATTCAAACCACCCCCACATTTATCGGCTATTATATGGACGGTTGTAGGCACCAAAAAATCATTTTTCAATTTTTAAAACAATCCCCCACATTTACCAACTATGATATGGACGGTCGTGGTCACCGAAAAACTATTTTTCAACTCTCCGCGTGGTACCAACCACAACACAGCCCAACACAACTCAACTGCACACAACCCAACTCAACTCAACACAACTGAACTCCACGCAACCCAACTCAACACTACCCAACTCAACTCAACACAACATAACCCAACTCAACTCAACACAACATAACCCAATATAATTCACATAACACATAACAAAATTCAACACAACCATT
Organism: Camellia japonica; assembly: GCA_030407325.1. Classification (NCBI taxonomy): domain Eukaryota; kingdom Viridiplantae; phylum Streptophyta; class Magnoliopsida; order Ericales; family Theaceae; genus Camellia; species Camellia japonica. The sequence continues at coordinate 40,291,975 of JAPPVO010000036.1, read as the reverse complement.
TCAACACAAAGCTCATATCATCCATACCATTAGTAATTTATTTCCCCCCAAGTTTGGTTTCATATTATAACGTAATTTAAAACATCAACATTGAGGGTTCAATCACAACTTTTACATAAATTTGCAAACTCTTTAAAATTTCAATTAAACTTGTACATGTGTAATTTAACACATCAATTTCATGATTCTACTATCAATTGAAGCAAAACCATCAACCATTTTCATGAGCCAAACTAGGGTTTTTAAGAGAAATTAAGGCTTTTCACAAAAACACATTTTATTCCAACCCTTTTATTGCTTTTACACCCAAACTCATGACCCAAGATCATAACCCAACAAATAAACCCAACTCTCTTCAAACCCTAACCCCTAATCTCATGATTCATCACAATATGCATAAAAATGTAAACTTTTGTATTAATATAAGAAAATACCACAAATCTATCCATATACGAGGGTATTGAAAGAGAACTAGAAACCCCTACCTCTTGAAGCCAAGAGATGACGACCCAAAAATCAATGGCGACGAAACCACGAACCAATCGGACCAAAAGGAAGCCCTCAACGAGATCTACACTCTTTCTCAAAGTACCATGGTGAAAAGATCACTCCGTGTGAGTAGATCTAGAGATTTAAGTGAAAAAGTTTGAGTTTAAGAGAGAGAGAAGAGAACTCACGGTTTGAGAGAGAGGAAAGAGGAGAAAAAAGTGAAATGAAATATATTTGGAGCCTATTTATAGTAGTAGAGAAGTGGCCTAAGGTCAATAAAATAATAGGCCCAAAACGCCTCAAAAGTAGGGCCGAAACTAGCCCAGAAAGCTGAAAATTACACACAGGGGTCGACCCTTCGGGCAGAGGTGTTGACCCTCCAAGAAGAAAAGCAATTTGTGCAACATGCAAGGTGTCGACCCTTAGACAGGAAGGGTCAACCCTATTTTCCAGCAACCAACACATAGATTTTGCAATATACAAGGGTCGACCCTTCCCAGACTGGTGTCGATCCACAAGGGTTGACCCTTGTGGACAGCAACAAGAGGCAGGTGTCGACACCACCAAGGCTGGTGTCGACCCTATATTTCAGCAAAACTTCTAGAAACTTCAGCAATAGATAAGGGTCGACCCTTAGGAAGGCTAGTGTCGACCTCAGAATAGAATTTCTAAGTTCCCAAGGAACTTTTTGATGAGAACAAGCGCAAACAAACAAACCCAACGAGTTTAAATCGGATCATACTCCTCTGAGACCAACATTCAACAACTCCAAAGACTCCCAAAAATGGAAATAAGGGGATTAAATACACTCTCCAACGGATTAAAGAATGCAGGTGTTACAAAATTGATATTGCAATCCATACTTTTCATTTTAAATTTTGTTAGTATGCATATTTTCACCCCTATGCGAAAATTCTCAGTTCATCCATGATTCTATTAACACAGAATATGGAACGCATAACTGTTCACAGAGGCATTTTGTTGTGTTTTTGCTTTTTTTTTTTTTTTTTTTTTTTTTTTTTTTCACTTACCTGATGAAAGAAGCCGCATCAACTTCTGTGGATCATTCTATGTTCCTTTTCTGTGTTAGTAGAACTACCCGTCTTATTAACGTGTAATTTGAAATCAAAAGTATTGCACATTATTTATTTACACTCACTTTTATATAATATATAACATTTTAAAGTTTCTTTTAACATATATCTTAAAGGCATACAATAACAAAAATTTTCTTTTAATCTTGTTTTGATTGTTGATGATAATTGGTGCTCATTAAATCAATGTGTTTTAAGAACATTTTTCAATTACTGTCAGCATTGACAAATTATTCAATACTTCTAAAACAATACTCTATTCCATTTGGGATAAGTGCCCCTCCATATCTCATTTCTCCATACCCCTTCATATTCTTTTTATAGGTTTCAATTTGGACCCTTATCAATAATCCGAATAGTCTATCTGGTACGCCCCGCAATAAAGATCATCCATACAAAAAATTAACTTTATCAGAAAATTATAAATAAAAAAATAAATTACATTTTTTTTTATAAAATAAATCTTAAATATAATTAAATTTAAACCATTTATTTTATGAAACAAAATGCGATTTGTTCCGATGTTTATAGTTGTCTGATGAAGTTAATTTTTCGCATAGATAACCTTCATAGCGAGACTTACAAGATAGATGATTCGGATCATTAATGTGAGTATGAATTAAAACCCATAAAAGGAGTATAAAGAGATGAAGTATGGAGGGAAGCTTATCCCATTCCATTTATAAGTTGACACTTGATGCTTTATTTCCTAAAATTCTAACACAAAAATGGTGGGACTTATAATTTATGCCAATATCTTATTGAATAATTTATGGTCACTTTTAGAAGATTTTCATTTATTGTCACCATCCAATACATTAAAGGCTCTCTTTGAGATTATTACTTTATTCTATTGTGATTTGAGTCAAAAAAAAATTTTTTATTTTTTATTTCATTCATATATGGTATTATAATGAAACATAATAAATTATAATTATAATAATGAAGATTAAATATAAATTTTATAGAAAATTTCAAACTAAGGGGAAAAAATATCAATTAATAAGTAGATAGGGAGATTTAAACCACAAATGTCCTAATGAGGTGCAAAGTAATTGGTATTTCATTTCTTGTACTTCAATAATAGCCCCAAAGAGCTTCTTGTGATTTTCAGTAAAATATAATATTAATGCCGTTAACGATAAACATTAAATTACCAAATTAAAATTATATTACTATTATCTACGCAACTATAATAAATCAAAATTTTAGAAATAAAAACTTAGGAATGAAATAACTTTTTTATAGATAATATTTTAATTACCAAAAGTATTATGGTTATATTTTTAGTAACGAAATTGAACATTTAGTATTGAATTATATCCTTTTGAGATCAAAATTTAAGCTAGTGTACTTTGAATTCCACTGGAATTGGCAGACGAAGCTTGTAGTTTGAAAGAAATGTTGTGTTTTAAGGCAACCCACTTGAACTACCAGAAATTAAACACGCAATAATAGACACAAGATTTACGTGGTTCGGCCTCAATGCCTACATCCACGGAGAGAACCGGAGATTTCCACTAAAATAAATAGAGATTACACAGAGGAGGAGATACTCTCACTCAACTCACACACTCTATTGCCTTACACTCTCTAGTTCTTTTCTCTCACTCTCACAGAGATATGCACTCTTGTTTATCACTTGTGTTCTTCCTTTTTTTTGTATTGCTCTCCTGTCTAAACTCTCTCCTCAGCCTCTCTATTTGTACACTGAAGAGAATGGTGGAGAGCTTGGCTGGCACAGCACATGGCCAGCTGTTCCTTCATTTTCGGTGCCGTCCATCTTTACTACTTGCTGGTTAGGTGGTGGTAACATTAACTGCCCTCCTTCCTTTTGTGGGCATAAGAAGGATTTGTGACCCGGTTGGCCACACTTCAAACACGAGAAGTTACTCGATGCACTTTTTCCGAGACCCGCACTAGGCAAAGAAAAAGTGGTTCTAGACTACTATCGTTGGGACTGGGATGGATAGGTGTTCCTGCTCTTCTTGTTTTGCCTATAGTCTCCTTGAGACTCTTGGCCCCTAGACCTTGAACTCCGAAGCCTCTCCTCCTCGGCTTGTATGAAAATTTCTACGTGTGTCGCCGTCACCACAAGACGGTCATATTCCCGAATCATATTTCCGACAAGCTTGAACATAATTTGTGTTTTCAATTTCTTTTCAAATTCAATGCAATGACGCTCTTCCATTGCCACCAACTCTGGTGCAAATCTGCACAAACTAGAGAAGACCACCTCAAACTTGGCCACGAGCATGTTGAGTTGTTTGAGGTCTTTAAACTCTTGCCTCATCTCTCCCTAGCAGTGGGAGGTATGCACTTATCTTGGAAAGCAACCTCAAAGGCTTCCTATGTCGGCTCCACTCTACCCTTGGCATATTTCTACCATTGACCTGTGTCTCCCTTAAGGTAGTTACTCGCTAGAGTCACTCTTAGTTTACTATCTTCGATGTGAAGCATCTCAAATGTTTTCACAGTTTGTTCGAGCTACTCATCCGCTTTCTTGGGCTCGAGACCACCATGGAACTCATCCGGTTTGGCCCGCAAGAACTCTCTAGTAAGGAAATTCGCCCTTGACTCTGCGGTGTTCTCTCGGGCTTGATTCTCCACCCTCAACAAGTTCATAGACTCTCTTAAAGCCCCTTCCATTTCTCGAGCTAGGGCCCCCATTGCAGTTTGACCCGCTTGTCCCACCTGCTCGGCCACATTAGCTTGGCCTGCTCGCTCGGCCATATTAGCTTGGCCGAACTCTTCTTCTTGCACTGAAACCCTATGGACTGGTACCACATGCACACCTCGATGAGCCCTACTGTAGACGTGCCCTTGGGCTTTGCTACTACAGTTCGGACTCAAATGTCACAGTTCTGAATCTAATCCCGCAAGGTGTAATGCGAGACCGATAAATCACCAAAGAGTCCAAATCCGGAAAATCATTTTGGAAAACTGATTTTTAAGAAAGAAGTACCAAACATGGACTGCTTTGCCAGATACAGAGTCGCCACATAAATATTTTATTTTGGAGGAATTTAGGAAACCCTGACTCGTGCCTAAGGCCACGTGTCTGTCATCACCAAAGTTGCCTCGGCTCGGGAACTTGGGTACGATTGGGGAAGGTCATGCAATGAGCACCCCCGCTCGCCCGATCAAAGATCGGCCTGTACTAAGCATGATATCTTGTTTTTGAAAACACATGCGTTCTTATTCCGGTTATTAGCTAGAATTATTATGTGATGCGCACAACATAGAAGTATAGACTAGATCGCCTAAATTGGAACAAAACATTTCATGTTTGTTTGTTTCAAAATGTTTTGAAGGTGCTACTCGTAAGTATGCTAAGACGTGGATTTGCCACCGTCAAGTGGGCTTAAGAAAACATGATGATTTGCCACCCTCAAGTGGGCTTAAAACTCGCATTTCGTTGAATTGTTCCAATTCAAGTAATCCAACCTTCACCCGCAGGCATTTAGGCAGTTATATCATATAAGCAATTAGCCTCATGGCAAGCATGCTGTCATGTTAACACTCACATACATGCAAGATGCTAAAGCATAAACACTTACAGTGTACTCCGAGCCAAAACAAGAAACTAGTTAGAAATCATGTATGATCCTAGTTCATGTTAAGATGGCTAATGCAACACATGCAAAAATGCAGCTAAAATAGGCTCGGCTATTCTAGGATGGCATATGAGATGCGACAATTCAATACATGTATTCAAGTAGGAATTGAAATACGGTGCAATTAGTATGATGCGCCGAGCCCAGTGTATGCAATACAAATGAATGGATGCAAACATGTGAGCATAAGGATGCTAAATGAAATATGCCCTAGAACTAACCATCATAAGCGGTTAAGTAAAAGGGAGAAAGAAATGGGGGTTGGAAGACATGCATCACACACACGTACACTTATTACACGATTGCGCCCTCTCGACGGAGGGACCGAAAAAATAATACAAATCATCTAATTAACTAACTAACCAGCTAATTAATTAATTACAAAACCAAATCAAAATAAATAACTATTCTAAGTTATTAAAACACTGAAATGGCCTCGAGACGAGGGATGAATGCATGCTCGGTCGGCTTCGCTCAGAAATCCGTCGCCATGCCACATGTTGCCTCTGTTTGCACTGCTCTACACCTCTGAAAACTGCACAAGTCTTAAGGATGCTTCTAAACCACTCCCTGAGTGTTGTGGGAGGTCACCGGCCAAAATATAGGACCATCGGCCAAGATAAACAAGTCATCGACCAAAAGTATGGCTCTCGGCCAGATGTTTGTAGCCGACCGGCACTGAAGATGGCCGACCGGCCATATCTTCCTGCAGAATGTTGTTTTGCTGCAGCAGAGGACAAACAGAGCATGTCAATGTATTTTCAAGACAATGTATGCACAACCACCCTCTCTATCATGTCATGAGCTCAAGGGAGTATGGTTCTCGACCCTCGGGCCACCAATCACGCATTTCAATGCATGATGGCCAAAGGTGCCAAGTGTGCAATTTATATCAAATGAAATGCACACAACACATAAGGGGCCCCAACCTCTATCATGCTTGATCAAGAGGCAAGGGATGCATGCATAATGCCATGCAACCTAGGCATGCAAGCAAGCTAATGCAACATGAGCATGCAAGCAAGCAATGTGCAATAGGCATACAACTTAAACAAGTAAACATGCAAGGCATGTAACAACAATGCCAATGGCAAACATGCAACAACATGTGAGGCAAACATGTGACAGCATGTAAAGGGACAAGTATTTAGACCAATGTAATACATGCATGATGAACTTAACAAAGCAGCATAATCATGCAAGCATTACAATGTAATAGGCATGCAACGACAATACCAATGATAAGCATGCAACAACATGCAATGGGACTAGCATGCAAACATGCAAAGCAACTTAACAAAAAGAGCATGTCAAATGCAATATAACTCAAGCATGCAACAACATGCAATAGGCCAAGTATGCGACAACGTGCAAGGCAAGCATGCAACAACATGCGAAAATGGACTTAAACTAACATGGACAGCTCTCAAACATGCCCAAATCAGTGGCGAAAATGTTAGGAAATGAGGGACAAAAACATATACAAACATGCATGCTAATTGGCCTATTACCTAGGCATGAAGACACAACTCTTAAGCACACTTAAAAGAGTGAAAAGCATGCAAGTGTGACAACACTACATGCTCTGAAATGATGTTAGAAATGATGCCAAATCACACATATAATCATAATCATAGCATGCATAAGGCTTAAAGCCTAAGACTAGTAAAGGGATTTGAACCAAAGCTACACAAAAAAAAGGGCATATGGCAAGTATAACCCAAAACAGTCCTAAATCATGTCAAAATGAGCCTAAAACGTGCAATGGCCAAGGCCAAAAACATGCTAGAAAGGTGGGTTCAAAACATGGAGCATGCAAGGCTACAAAAGGGGTGTTACACTACACCTAATACAACCAAACATGGCATGATTTAAGCAACCAAAATCAGAGTTATGGCATGTTAAAACAAGACCAAAAACATATTAAAATGGCATCCTAGAGGCCTAAACATGGAGGCATGCGCAATGGTCCATTCATGAGGCATAAAACATCAACTCTTTAAAACATTAAAGGAGTGACAAATGCAAGTATATGAGCATACTATATGGACTGAAATAACATAACAAGTGATGTCAAATCACTAAAGTGACCCACGTAAACCGTGCTAGTGACTTGGATACTCAAAGCTAACAAGTTAGATTACATGGTGGCTATACAAAACAATGCAAGCATGACCAAGACAAGGCAAAACAGAGCTCTAGCATGGTAAAACAAGGCTAAAAGCTTCATGGAGTTGAGCCAAAATCATGCTAAAACGACATGTTACAACATGATGCATGTTGAGGGAAACAAGAGGATTGCAAGACAAGTATATGAAGCATATAAGAGGCCATCAAACCAACTTGAAACAGAGGTATATTATGGTAAAACAAAGCCTAATACACACTGAAATAAAGCTCAAACAAGCTAAGCATACAAGGTACCAACATAAGCCATTTATGCAAGCATTCAAGACAACAAGGAGAGAGGATGACCCTCTCCTATTTAAGACCTCAAAACCACCTTTCCACCACTGAAAATCCTCTGGATTTCAGTGGTAGAAAGGTCATGCAAAGCTAAGAACAAAGGCCAAAAGGGATGGCCTAAAACAAGGCCTAAGAGGGGTGAAACAACCCCAAACCAAAAAATGATCTTAAACAAAGATCTAAAGCATCAAAAATTTGAACTTTTATCAGTTAATAGCTAAGCTTAAAACAATAAGCAAGAAGGGCTAAAAGCTTAAGCAAGAATGGGGTATTAAAAGCAAGTTTGCTCGCCTTGAAGAACACCTCCAAGAACACAACACCAACAGGTTTCTCTGATCAAAACCACCTCAAGAACCCTAACACCAACTCCTTAGTACCTCAGCAACCAAGGATGGTGTTCTACTAGGTGCTCTAGTGCAAAAGTATGAACAAAACAACCTTTAAGGCACAAACACACACACAAAATGTAAAGAGAGGGAGATATAGAGATAGATAGATACAACTCTTCTCTAACCCTAATTTTAGAACCTTTGAGAAGGGAGAAGGAGCTCCCTTCTTATAGAAGTCCAAATTCTAAGCTTCCTAAGCAATGAAGCTCATGCAATGGTCCGAAAACGAGGCATTTATGCACAACTCTCAAACGCATTTAAAGAGTGGAAAACATGTGAATATGGCATGCATGTAAGCTCTAAAATATGATATACAATGGCCACAAAACATGGAAACAACTCAACATAGGCATGCAATAAGCTCCAAAACTCAAAACTAGGCAAGGGTATTGAACTACAACTATGCATAGAAAGCATTATTTGACCATGAGGCATAAAAACAGAGATAAGGCAGTCTGAAACATGCACAAAATCAGTTTGAAGCATGGCCAAAAAGTTCTAGAATCAATGGTCAAAATGGCATGCAACAAAAGCTAGTAAAGAGGATTTGCACTACAAGTATATGAGGCAATCAAATGGTCACCAAACCAACATAAAACAGAGGTATGACATGCCAAATAAACCCCAAAAATCCAATGAAACATGGTCCATGCATGCAAGAAAGATAGGCTGCTTTGATGGGCTATAAAGAGGGTTGTTCTACACATGCATGATGGACACTTAAAATGGAAAAACCACCTCTAGATAGAGGTTATGCAGGCCCTAAACTCACTGAAAAGGGCCTGAAATGAGGCTTTGAAACATGCAAATGGAGGCTCCTTTGTAAGGCCAAAAATGCTAGTAAACAAGACACGGGGTGAGAGGGTCACCCCTCTCTGATTTGGATGCTCAAAAACACATAATAACCACTGAAAATCTGTTGGATTTTAGTGGTCAAAAGGGCCAACAAAGCTCAACACAAAGGCCCTAATGCATGGCTCAAAACAAAGGGAAATGAAGCATGCAAGGAGGTAGATGACCCCCAACAGAAAAAAGGTCTTAAACAAACATGTTAAGAAGCTTAAAATAAGACTTTTTTTAGTTTATGAAAAAGCCCAAATATGCTTGCAAATAGAGCTAATGTATGAAGCAAAACAATACTTAAAAGAAGGAAATAAGTGTTACCCTTGTAGAGAAGACCTCCAGCAACTTCTGGACCAAAATAGAAAACCTTCAACCTCTGAAAACCAGCCCCAAGAAGCTTAGGTTGATAATGGAGGTGTTGTGCTAGGAGGTGTAGTGCAAAAAGGGCAAGAACTTGGCTCTTTTGAGGCTCAAATGGAGACAAAGGGAGGGGAGTGTATGTATGCCTTAAAACAATTCCTCAACCCTTGCAAAGGAAAAAGGGCTCTTCCTTTATAGGCCAAGAGGTTCAAAGCTTCTCCTAGAAGCTTAAAACCAACTTTAAACATCCTCCATACACGTGTATGGAGGATGCAATCTGAGGCTTCCAGCTGGCACAACTGGTATCAACTCAGTGAGACAGAAAAGCAGAAAGCTGGCCGACCAATTCAGGTGGTCGGCCGACCACTCCCCTTGGTCAGCCGTCCAGGTTCAAAAGGTCCAGGTGGTCGGCCTCCTCCTAGGGTGGTCTCCCAAGTGAATGCAAGCTAGTGGTGTGGTGGGAGACCAGTAATTGTGGCCCAAAAGTGAGGGAGACCACTTACCTGTCAAGAAAACCAGCCGACCGGGGAAAGGTGGTCTCCAAGGAGAAAATGTGGTCTCCCACCCTTGTACCACCTTCCAAACAATGAAAATAGGGTCCATGCCAAAAATGGACCAAGACGGATGCAAAACGAAGGTTCGGGGGCCAAAACGCGCGGCCGGAGGCCCCGAAAACTGACTGTTAAGCATCGAATGTGGCGCGCGACCACGAAGGTGGTCTCCTGGGCCACAGTGTCCCTCTAGAGAGAGGAAACAAGGTGTGTGCCAAAAACCGGAGCAAACGGAGAAAGTTAAGCGGTCCCAAACCGAGGCGCACGGCCGAGGGCTCCGAAAACCGGAAACTGGTCTCCAAACGGGAATAGTGGTCTACGACCACGAAATGTAGCCTACGGCCACTGAGAGATGGTCTACGAGACCTTTCCCTCCCTTCTGGAAGAGAAAACAGAACCTGATTCGCAAACCGAGGCAAAGCACAAAAGAGCCCCGAAGTCCGGGGGCAAGGCTCTCAGCCGAGACTCCGTAACCTCAGAACGAGCACAACATGCGCAATCACCGAGCGCTCAATCAATGACGTCTGAGTCTTAAGGTCGGTCAAAAATGGGGTGTCTACACCCCTGTCCATCTCCTTTTGTGTAAAGTAACGAAGAATCATCAATTTTGTCAATCACACCCTTCTTCATTTTCTACACCATCCCACCTCTCCACCTTCACAATAATAAAGTCCAGATCCTCTACTATCGCATCCTCGCTCCTCAACCTAGCCTTTCGATGACCCAAGTCCCCCCTCCGGCAACCTCAACCCTCACCAATTGTTATTGTATGGCCTTAAGATACATGTTAAAAAACTTCAAAATGTTATATATTATGCACGAAAGGGAGTGTAAATAAATAATGTACAGTACGTTCGATTTAAAATTACACATTAAGAAGACAAGTAGTTCTACTGACACGGAAAAGGAACATAGAATGATCTACAAAAGCTGATGTGGCTTCTTTCAACATGTAACTTAAAATAAATAAATAAATAAAAATGCAACCACATGCCTTCTGTGAATAGGTATATGTTCCATGTATGTGTTATTGGTATTACTTTACATTGTGTTGGGTTGAGAGATTTGGGGAGGGATTTGGAAAGGAAAAGGGAAAATGTGTGTAAAACTAGGTGAAATATAGATATATTTTATTCACATTTCACCTATTTTTTTCCATTTCCCTTTCCAAATTCCTCCTCAAATTACACAACCAAACACAACATTAAAATAAATATACAGAGTATATGAATTGGACCTATTTGAATAAATAAAAAAATTGGTAAACTAAAGTTTCTTTTGGGAATTGACTTTGTAAATATATTTTTAAATTTTTTCTATAAAAATACATACAAAAATGTATAATGAATGGGTTAACTTATTGATTATCTATTCAAATGCTCATAAATATCTTTACTAATTTATTACAGTGTAAATAAAAACACATTGGTGTTACACGTATAAATTAGTATACCAATCAGTTAGGGGTGATCATAATCCGTCCAACCCGACCAATCCAATCCAACCGAACTGATTTTGGACGGATGCATCTCTCTTGGCGGACGGATACAGATGAAATATTTCAAAATTTGCTAATACAGTTTGGATGGCAGATCAACCATCTTGCATCTGCATGAACCCGATTCGCCCGTAGATGAAGCTCAAAACAAAAATAAAAAGGAATTGCTAAAAAGTAACAACATAGAATACACATAATAAAATATATATTTTTGTAAAAATAAAAAATAATACCTTAAAAATATGCATGTATGGTGCCATGGACTATTATAGACAAATAATACATATTTTTGTCAAATTACAAGTTATTGAAAATTGTAAAAGTAATGAATTATAATTCAAAAAATGATCAAAATTTGTAAAATTTATGGGGTGTGGTGGGTTTCTGTATGTGATAATATATGTAATTGGGTTTTAATTATTTTCTAGTTTCTCTTTTTGGGTTTGTTAGATTATTGGCTTACATTGCTTTGAAGAATTGCATTAGTGAAGTTCATGGTTCCTTGCAAATAGAAGGAAGGTCTTTCCTTTTATGGTTACTTGATGGTCATCATTTTCTAAATCACTACTTTGACACAAATCTTTTACTGTGTTGTAGCATTCTGATCAGACTCACATGTGGAATTCATTCTTTGTGAGATATGTGTCTATTTATGTGTTCCTAGCATTGCTTTAAAATAAATATACAAAGTATATAAATTAGACTTATTTGAATAAAAAAAAATGGTAAACTAAAGTTTCTTTTAAGAATTGACTTTTTAAATATATTGTTTTTTTATTATTTTTTTATTTTATGAAAAAACGTACAAAAATGTATAATGATTGGTAATCTATATAGGAAAATTCTTGAAACCCTCAAAAAGTACTCACAATGATATGGCAGGATATATATCTGTCAACTTTTGATTTGTTACGCTTAATGATGGTGGGCCAAACTATTATGCCATATCATTGTGGATGAATTTGTGGATATAAATGTGTAGGTCTATAGAATTACTCATCTATTTAAATACTCATGGAAAATTTAGTCAAAACCCTTCCATTGGACCCTTATTTAGTGAAAAGAACAACTGTAGACGTGCCCGAGAACTCTCCGCCTCCGCGCACAAAGGCGTGAAATCTGTTTTGTTCTTAAGCTACTACAGTTCAGACTCAATGCCATGGTTCTGAATCTAATCTCGCAAAGTGCAATGTAAAACCGATAAATCACCAAAGAGTCCAAATTCGGCAAATCGTTTTGGAAAACTAATTTTATAAAGAAGTGCCAAACATGAACTGCTTTGCCAGATACAGAGTCGCCACCTAAATGTTTTATTTTGAGAAATTTAGGAAACCCTGACTCACGCCTAAGGCCACGTGTCCGTCATCACCAAAGTTGCCTCGACTCGGGAACTGCGTACAAGAGGGAAAGGTCATGCAATGAGCACCCCCGCTCGCCCAATCAAAGATCGGCATTTACTAACATGTTATTTTGTTTTTGAAAACACTTGCGTTCTTATTCCGGTTATTAGCCTAGAATTACTATGTGATGTGCACAACACACAAGTATAGACTAGATCGCCTAAGTTGGAACAAAACATCTCATGTTTGTTTTTTTGAAAATGGTTTGAAGGTGCTACTCGCAAGTAGGCTAAGAGGTGGATTTTGCCACCCTCAAGTGGGCTTAGAAAACATGATTTTGCCACTTCGCAAAGCGGGCTTAAAACTCGCATTTCAATGAATTGTTCCAATTCAAGTAATCCAACCTTCACCCACAAGCATTCAGGCAGTTATACACTTAAGCAGTTAGCCTCATGGCAAGCATGCTATCATGGCAACACTAACACACATGCAGTATGCTAAAGCATAAAAGCTTACCTAGTACTCCGAGCCAAAACAATAGCTAGTTAGTAATCAATGCATGATCCTAGCTATGTTAAGATGGCTAATGCAACACATGCAAAATGCAACTAGAAATAGGCTCGGCTATTCTAAGGTGGCATGTGAGATGCAACTTGATAATCATGTATTCAAGTAGGAATTGAAATACAATGCAATTAGTATGATGAGCCGAGCCTGATGCATGCAATACAGATGAATGGATGCAAACATGCGAGCATATGAATGCTAATTGAAACATGACCTAGAACTAACCATTGTAAGCGGTTAAGTAAAAGAGAGAAAGACGTGGGGTTGGAAGACATTCACACACGCACACACACACACACACTTATTACAAAACCTCTTAACTAATTAAACAAATTAATTAAGCTACAAAAACATTTAAAGCGGCCTCGAGAAGAGGGACAAATGCATGCTCGGTCGGCTTTGCTCGGAAATCCGTTGCCATGTCCCATGTTGCCTCTGTTTGCACACTTATGCTTCTCTGAAAACTGTGAAAATTCCTGTGATGCTTCTGTACCACCTTATGGACATCCTGGGAGGCTATCGGCCAAAGGATATGGCCATCGGCCAAGAGAAATAGGTCATTGACCACTTTTTAGTCCATCGGCCAAATATCGTTGGCCGATCGGCACTTCTGATAGCCGATCAGCCATGTTTTCCTGCAGATTACTCCTTTTGCTGCAGCAGAGGGCAAACAAGGGCTTGGCAATACATTTGCAAGAAAATGTTGTGCAACTACACCCCTTTTCATGTTTGAGACTCAAAGGAGTGTAGTGCTCGACTCTCGAGCCATCAATCATGCACTTCGATGTATGATGGCCAAAGAAGCCAAGTTGCACACATCAATATGGAATGAATGCACAAAAACACACAAATGCCTCACACTCTATCATGATGGATCAAGAGTGCCGGCGACCGAGGATTAAGGTATATTTCGTCACTTCAAGTACAAAACGTCCCTCGTTCCTCGTGTTTGGTTTGACACCCCAAACCAAACACAATGCAATGCAAGCCTTTTAAACGCAATGATAATGGCATGCAAACCGTGTAATGCAACCTAAGCATGTAAACAAGCAATGTAATAGGCATGCAACAACATGCAATGCGATAAGCATGTAACAACACACAAACCGCATGATCTATGGACTTATACTGAAAATGGATAGACCTCAGCCGTACCAAAAACAGTGGCCAAAATGCTATGGAAATGGAGCATGAAAGCATATACAAACATGCATGCCAATTGGCCTACCACTTAGGCATAAGGACATAACTCTCAAACATGAGCGAGAAGTGACAAACATGATAATGCAGCAATGAGGTAAGCTCTGAAATCATGCAAGGAGTGGTGCCAAACCACTAAGACAAGTCAAGCATAGCATGCAAGAAAGCTCAAGGCTTAAGGCTAGCCAAGGAGCTTGTACCAAGGCTATAAGGATCAAGCCCCAAAGGGCCAAGGGCACCCAAAACAGTCCCAAGGTAGGTCAATACAAGACCAAAAACAAGTTTGAACCTAGCCAACACAAGCTAGAACAAAAGTCCAAAAGGCATGAGGCATGCGAGGCTAACAAGGGGTATTACACTACACCTATTACAACCAAACATGGCATGACTTAACCAATAAAAATCAGAGTTATGGCATGTCAAAATAAGCCCAAAAACCCACTTAGATGGCATCCCAAAAACCTAAGCATAGAGACATGCACAATGATCCATTCATGAGGCATAAACCATCAACTCTTTAAAGCATTAGAGGAGTGACAAGTGCAATTGTATGACCACTCTATATGGACTGAAATCACATATGAAATGATGCCAAATCATGAAAGTGGTCCAAGTTATGCATGCTAGTGACTTGGACACTCAAAGCTAACAAGCTAGGGTGAACCATGGCTATACAAAACATGGCATATATGATCAAAAAAACACAAAATAGAGCTCAAGCATGGTAAAAAATAACTAAAAGTTCCTTTGAGTTGAGCCAAAATATGCAAGCATGATGGTCCAAATGCATGATGCATGTTAAGGCAAATGAGAGGATTGCAAGGCAAGTGCATGATGCATGTAAGAGGCTATCAAACCAACTTAAAACAGAGGTAAAGCATGGAAAAATAACACCAAAATACTTGCTGAAATGAAACCAAAACATGCTAAGCAAACATGCTACCATCATGAGCCATATATACTAGCAAATGAGACACAAGGAGAGAGGGGTGTCCCTCTCCTATTCAAGACTCCAAAACCACTTCTCCACTACTAAAAATCCTCTGGATTTCAGTGGTAGAAAGGTCATGCAAGGGCAAGAACAAGGGCCAAAAGGAATGATTCAAAACAAGGCCAAACAAGGCCTAAGAGGGGGTAGACTACCCCCAACACAAAAGTGACCTTAAACAATCATCTCAAGCACACAAAAAAAAAAAAACTTTTTTCAGTTTATAGTTAAGATTAAAACAATATGCAAATACGTCTAAAAGCTTAAGCCAAAATAGGGGATTAAAAGGTAGTTTACTCACCCTTGAAGAACACCTTCAAGAACACAACTCCAGCAACTTTCTTGGATCAAAACCAGTCCAAGAACTCTGAAACCAACTTCCTCGTACCTCAGCAACCAAAGGATGGTGTTCTACTAGGTGCTCTAGTGCAAAAGTATGAACAAAATGCACTTTCAAGCCCAAACTCACACAAATATAGAGAGAGAGGGAGGAATACAGAGAGATATAGAACTTCTATATCAAATTTTCAGAACCTTTGGAAAGGGAGGGGAGGCTCCTTTCTTATAGAATTTCAATTCTCAAGCTTGTTCAGCAAGCTTGAGTCTTGAAACAAATCCCTCCATACACGTGTATGGAGGATGGGAATTGTGCCCACCAGCTATCACAGCTGGCAGAAAATATCTACAAAAAGAAGATGGAAAGGTCTCGGCTCAAAAATATGGCCGATCGACCAAACAAAGTGCCGATTGACCAAAAAGAGTGCCGATCGGCCAACACTTTTGGCCGATGGCAAGAAAACAAGGCCGATGGCATCATGCCTTGGCCAATGGGTTGAGGGGATGGCCAACAAGCCACCCTCTTTCCTCAAAAGCAAAAACACAAGTCCTTGGTCCACAACCAAACACAAAACAAACAAGTTGAGAGATCCTAAGGCAAGGCGCGCAGCTGAGACTTCCGGGAACTCAAAACGAACACGAGCATGGATGATCATCGAGTGTTCAAATGATGACGTCCAAGTCTTGAGGATGGTCAAAAATGGGGCGTCTACAACAACCCAATTTATTTTACTTCATAAACCCCCTAAGGAGGAGGCGTCTAATTGAAGAAGGATAGATTAAATTTTTTTTCTTGGACAAAATTGCCTATGCATATATATATATATATATATATATCATACAGTTTACTGATTTGTTACAGAGTAAATAGAAACACATTTAATCCATATTACAGAGTAAATAGAAACACGTTTAATCCATATCACAGAGTAAATAGAAACACATTTAATCCATAGCCAGACAAGTACTATTATACACAATACACACGTAGGCAAAATGGCAACAAGAAGACCAACTCAAAACACTTCTTTCAAGTTGTAGAATGAGGCATATGATGATGAACAAAGCCCTTCTTTCAACCATCATCTTGGCCTTTTACTTTGTTTGCTCAAATCATGTTCTTGTAGATTTCACATGATTTCAGGTTCATATCATCAGTGTAGTCCCAGACAATCCCACCCCATTGTTGCTTCAATGCCAATCGAGTGACGACGATCTTGGATATCATTATCTGGGCAATGGTCAAGACTTCCATTAGCACTTTAGGATGAATTTCTCTCAAACTACAAGCTTCAATCTTGGATATCATTACCTGGCAATGGTCAAGACTTCCATTGGCACTTTAGGATGCATTTCTTTCAAACTACAAGCTTTGTCTGCCAATTCTAGCAGAATTCAAAGTACACTAGCTTAAATTTTGATCTCAAAAGGATATAATTCAATACTAAATGTTCAATTTCGTTACTAAAAATATAACAATAATACTTTTGGTAATTAAAATATTATCTATAAAAAAGTTATTTCATTCCTAAATTTTTGTTTCTAAAATTTTGATTTATTATAGTTGCGTAGATAATAGTAATATAATTTTAATTTGGTAATTTAATGTTTATCGTTAACAGTGTTAATATTATATTTTAGTGAAAATCGCAGGAAGCTCTTCGAGACTATTATTGAAGTACAAGAAATGAATTACCAATTACTCTACACCTCATTAGGACGTTTGTGGTTTAAATCTGATATTTTTTCCTCTTACTTTGAAACTTTCTGATGAGAGTATAGACCAAACCCAAACCGAACAGCTCAAGAAGACCAAGCCTACAACTACAACTCATACAGCTTTCAGAGATGCTTTAGCTCAGACTTCACCATCCACATCCATATGTGAGAAGCTACAAGCTGGGTCCAGTGTAATCATTCCATACCCATTATAATATATGTCTGATATGTTTGTAACAGTTCTATGCAATTAGTTTTGTAACAGAATTAGTTAGAGTTGATTAGGGTTAGTATTAACTCATATGGTTAGGTTAGATTAGAATTGGTTAGGTTGTTGTATATATACTACACATTGATCTGTAAAATAATAAGTTGAATGAGTTTCCAAATCTTCTTTATGGTATCAGAGCCTTGATAATGCTCTCACGAGCTTGAAGATCCATCAATGGCAACCTTGCCTTCTTCTCCTAAGCTTCCTTCAAATCTTTCACTTCTTATCTCCAATCTAAATTCTTTTGTTACTGTTAAACTTGATTCTTCAAATTTCATTGTTTGGAAGAATCAATTTCAAAACATTCTTCGAGCTACTGGCTTGCTCTGGTATGTTGATGGTTCTATTGCTCCTCATTTTCAATACATCATAGAGTTACCAAATTCTGAATGTGCTCAATGGATTCTCATTGATTCGTATCTCCTGAGTTGTATTACAGCCACATTGTCCTCAGCAGGCTTCACCACAGTTTTTCATTGCAAGACCAGTCATGAAGTTTGAAGCACACTTGAGAAACGATTTACTTCTCTCTCAAGGTCTCAAATTCATCAACTCAAGAACACACTTCATAATGTTGTGAAAACATCATGTTCAATAGAAGAATATCTTTCTTAGATTAAAACTCTATCTGATCAGTTGGCTATGGATGTTTCACCAGTTGAAGATGAAGATCTTGTTCTTGTCACATTGAACGGTCTTCCTGCTGAATACAATGCGTTTAAAACTACAATTCAAGCAAGACCTGAATCCATAGCCATGGAAAATCTATCATCCTTCCTCTATTTAGAGGAAATTCATGTAGAGTCAGTTTCCAAACATTCTTTTGATCTACATGTGGCTTATTCGGTTGCATATCAAGGTTATCCTCAAAAACATTCTTCTCAGTCTTCTGGATTTCACAATTCTTCATCTGGTCAGTCTCAATTTAACAGAGGAGGCAGATATGGCTGTAGATTTTTCCAAAGAGGAAGAAAAGGTTGATCTGGTTATCACAGTCACAATAACAACTCTGTGCACAATAACAACTCCTCTGTGATTTGTCAAATTTGTGGCAAAAACAATCATATTGCTCTCAACTGCTAGTACCGAATGGATACTTCCTATCAGTCTGCCAACACTAAGACCTCTCCTAATTCCTCTGATTTTCATAATAAGGCCTACATTGCCTCTGCCTCTTCTTCATTAGACAATTGGTTTTTAGATTTAGTAGCTACTAGTCATGTCACTCATGATTTGCAAAATTTATAGTCCTATTAGCCATATCAAGGTTCCGATCAAGTCATGGTTGGAGATGGCAATGCCTTGCCAGCATAAAGGAAATGGTATTTTACCAACTCCTTCTCGTAATTTCACTCTTACACAGCTCCTTCATCTTCCTAAAATCTCTTCAAATCTCATTTCAATTCATCAATTTGTGTCTGATAATCACTACTCTATTACTTTTGATTCTTCTAGTTTTGTGATTTAGGACGAGTAATAAAGCTATTCTCTATAGAGGTACTACTTCTCATGGCCTCTATCATCTTCCAACTGTTCTTCCTAGATCTTCCTCTCATCAAGTCTGCCTCAACACCACTACTGCTCCTTGTACTTGGCATGCTAGCTTAGGCCATCCTTCTCTGCATAAGATGCAACTGATTTGTAATAAATTGAAATTACCTAAAACTATTTGTAGTTCTTCATTTCCTTGTAAGCATTATTGTATGGCCAAAAACCATCAATTGCCCTTTAGTTTGTCAACTACTTCTATTAATAAATCATTGGCTCTTATTCATAGTGATGTATGGGCACCATTTCACTCTTCTTCTTCCATTAAATACTATGTTTTGTTTGTTAATGATTTCAGCAAGTTTACATGGCTCTATCCTTTACATTTTAAAAGTGAAGTTTTTGCAAAATTCATTGAATTCAAAGCTTTTGTTGAAAATCAGTTTACTGTTAAATTGAAAATTCTTCGCACTAATAATGGCATTGAATATCTAGGCCTTAAGTTTCAGGATTTTCTTCGCACACATGGTAGTGGTCATCGGTTGTCTTGTCCTTGTATACCACCACAAAATGGTGTTGCTGAAAGGAAACATAGACACATCATAGACACTACTATTGCTTTGCTTCAACAGTCTTTTGTACCTCTTGCTTATTGGTTTGACACTGTAGCCACTTCTGTTTACCTTATTAATCATATGCCCAGCTCTAAGCTTCAGTCCCCTCTTGAACTTTTGTTTCATCAATTACCTAACTATCATTTTCTTAAACCATTTGGTTGTCTTTGCTTTCCTTGGCTCAAGCCATATGTTCATCACAAGCTTCAGCTTGTTCTATTGCTTGTGTATTTCTTGGCTACATACCTTCAGTCAAAGGTTATAAGTGTCTTGACTCCAGCACTAGTCACATTTATGTCTCTAGGCATGTTGTTTTCATGAGCAAACTTTCCCTTTCGCTTCGTCATCTATGTATTTTCCTCCTCCTTCACTGTCTCACTATCAGTCTTTCTTTTGGCCATCTTGTTCTCATTCCACACCAGCTGTTACTACTACTTCTCCATCCTTTTCACCAGCTGTTCCTCCTATTCCTCCATCCTCTCCAGCATTTTCTGTATTTTCTCTTTCTGCTTCTTCTTCTTCATCTCCTTCTTCTTCACCTGCTATTCCTATTGATTCCTTGGTTGTTGATCTTCAGCAATATTCTCTTCCTTCTTTTTCTATTCCTCCTTCTATTGTTCCATTTCTTAATCTTCATCCTATGGTTACTCGATCTAAGGCACCTCATCTCACTTTGTCTGCCATTACTTCTACTGATTCTGAGCCTTGTTCATATAAAGAGGCTGCTCTGTCTTCTGCCTAGACCAAGGCTATGAATAAAGAGTTTGCAGCTCTTCAACAACAGTCCACCAGGACTTTGGTTCCTTTGCCTCCCATCAAACAGGCTATTGGATGTAAGTAGGTTTATTGTCTCAAACGCAATTCTGATGGCACAATTGCTCGTCATAAAGCTCGTATTGTGATGACCGGGTCTTTAATTCCCTTCTTTTTCTTTCCTCTTCACTTCGTCCTCTTTTGCTCTCATTGAGTTTAAAACATCTGGAAATAATTCTTGAAATTAAAGCCCTTATTCTTGTTGTGTTCGAGGTTGAATATCACTTGTTCCGGGAGGTGCGAGGTCAAGTTCGGAGTGCATGGGAGTGAAGCGAAAAATTTCTAGGCTACTGGACTAGGGCCGCAAGCAAGTGCGGGGTGGGGCCGCATGTGTGATGAGGGTTGAGCTTCAGTGGTTTGCATTCTGTCTAATATGCACAAGCGGGGTGAGGTGCGGGAGAGGGGCACCACACGTGCGGGAATGAAGGCCACACGTGCGGGGAAGGAGCTCCGCACGTGCAGCAGATGGGGCAGTCCGAACCTCTATTTTTTGTAGCTCTTTTGACCGAATTTGTATCACATTTGGGAGTTCCCTCTCTCACTCTAAACCCTATTTTTCTCCACCTTCTCTCTAGAAAACCTCTTCAAACACTAAGACTCCTTGATTTTGCCACTCCTTGGATCTAGATTCATCATCACCATCATCTCTCCCTCTCAAGCCTTGAAGATCAAAAGCTAGGGCTCCTCTTGGTGTAGTGGAAATTGAAGAGTCTTCCACCTTGAATCTAGGGTTTCATCTTCTCCTCTTCATCACACATTGAGGTAGGGACATTCTTTTGTTATATATACAAGTTTTGCAAGATTAAATGTTGATTTTATGTTCTCATAAACTCATTTTGAAAGTGGGGTTTTATGGCATCAAAAGTGTAGAGATTTTCTAAAAAGGGGGTTTTTAAACTTTCAAATTTTCTAAGCCAATCCTTGAGGACATCATCTTATAAATCTAAGAAGGATGTTTTGAATAAGGTTTCACCAAGAAATGGGGAAGTGCCTTGTTTTGATAAAGAACCCTAGAAATTGAGGATTTTGGAAAGTATGGAAATGTCTATAGTGTTCTTATTTGTAACGCCCTCAAAATAAACCCATAATATATAACAGTAGCATGCATTGATAAAAGAAAACCAATCATTATCTCATTCATCAGAGTATCATTATTGAAGGATATCACATGTAACATCAAAATAAATGCCCTATGGGCTTACATCTTTCCAAGCTTAACACTTGGGCACAAAAATGTGAGTACTAACTCAACTACAAGTTCAGCCCTTGGCTTGAGTTTACATGTAATATCAAATAAACTGAAATAACAACTAATCTAAACAGAGTCTTCAACTCTAAATCCTTCCAAGCTAATTCCTTGGAGGTAGCACATCACCTAGACCTGAAAATGATGTTCCCGTATAGGGTGAGCCACAGCCCAGTAGAAATATACTAAACCAAATATAAGCGTTGAATAAAGCAATAGCATTCAATAGATGGTTAACCAAGATAATCAATTCCATCATTATACAGTCTCATGACACTAATGTCTATGACACGTTTCACTTTTCATTATTATCAATATGGCTCAGAACCTAGCCAAACTATAACAGTGAGACTACATCTCACATTAACAATATTTCCAATTCAATGGGGATATCAAATCATGTTAAACATTTCTTATATCATAATGGATACACATGTTGGTGTTGTATCAACCTCAACCAAAATTCACTTCCATACTTCCCAATTGATACACATTTTAGTGATGTATCAATAACATGTAAAAACACTTCCATAAATCAATAAGCACACATATTAGTGGTGCTAATGGAGTCCATCCCCTATCTCCTCCCAAACAATATCTGGTTTAGGAGTCCATCCCCTATCTCCTCCCAAACCGTGGAGTACATCCCCTATCTCCTCCCAACAATATGCATGTACAATGTATTAAACACTTGCCATATACAATACTCAATCAATACACGTATTTTCTGTATTAATTCAACAGTCAAAAACAATGACTTAACCAATGTGATTAGTTTCAGTTTTCCCTAATCCACATGCAATGTCTACAACAATCACGACTATCCTCCACCGATAGCCCAAAACAATTATCTCTAAACAGGAAATAAATGTTACAACAAATATAAACTCAACAATTTCATAGGTGTGTTATTAAACTATCCAACTACACCATTTAAGCTTATAATTTCCCAATTCCATGAATTCAACTAAATTCCCCAATTTCCCCTTAAATTAATTATACAAATTAATTTATTACAACAACTAGGGTTTTTCCCAAAATTACCAAACAACCCCAACCTATCAAAATACCAAAACTTAGAACAACACCTATAACATGGAGTAGGAAATCCCTACCTCGAAGCGAAGAACTCAAATGGAGAAGATGGCGAAAACCCAATGTGCTCCAAATCCAAGATTGTTCAGATTAAAGTGAAGCCCTCGACCCACTCTATCTTTTTAACAAAGGACCTAGGGTAGAAATACACTCTAAGTAGATCAAACCTAAGAGAGAAGGTGTGTAGAGGGAGAGAAAACACGGACCTAGGGTTCTGGAATCAAAAAGAGGACGAAAAAGTGTTTTAAAAACCGCTACTGCCTATTTAAACCTGACAGGCTCGCTCGAGCGAAGGATTGGTCGCTCGAGCGACCAGACACAAGAAAGACTCGCTCGAGCGAAGAAAGTCTCGCTCGAGCCAAGAATGCAATGCTTCAGGTCTGCAACCCAGAAGCACGCTCGAGCGACAGAATGCTCGCTCGAGCGAAGAACTCGAAAACATAC
The DNA here is from genome assembly GCA_030407325.1 of Camellia japonica. Classification (NCBI taxonomy): domain Eukaryota; kingdom Viridiplantae; phylum Streptophyta; class Magnoliopsida; order Ericales; family Theaceae; genus Camellia; species Camellia japonica. Next base: position 40,268,547 of record JAPPVO010000036.1, on the reverse strand, counting down.
ACCTCGCTCGTTTGAGCGAAGAAAATCTCGCTCGAGCGAAGAAACACAGCTCTCAGGTCTATACTAGACGCAATCGCTCGCTCGAGCGAAGAGACCCTGGCTCGAGCCACCAAACACAAAATAGTACTCTCGCTCGAGCGACCAAACCCTAGCTCGAGCGAAGGACCAAAAACAAAAGCTCGCTCGAGCGACCAACTCCTCGCTCGAGTGAAGGTCCAAAATTCTGGACAGTAACACTTGGTTTCCAAACCCAACCAACCTGTAACGAACCTGCCCAACACATCCTATAACTCAAAAAGAGAAGATAAAGGACGACAACAACAATTATACAATGATAGGATCCACGGAACCTAAGTCCGAATACAACAACCAAATGGGAAAAGACCGGGGTCGCTATATTATTCTTCTTGTGTTAAAAAGAATGGATAAGTGTAGGCTTCATGGTGTGATTTGCAAAATGACCATCTTATGACGTGTCGAAATGGAGAATTTGTTTAAAAAACTATAGTTAAATACATGATGATATATTATTGTGAGATGACAAATTGTTGTGCACCATGGATTGTGGGAATCATAAATATTGGAGATTTATGTTTGAAAACATCACATGTGGCTTTGAAAGGACTAAATTGATTAGAATTGTGCATGATGAGAAATTGTTATTGTGTGTTGAAAGCATATGGTTATTTTGCAAAATAGCATAGAAGAGAAGTGAGAAAATGAAATTAATTGATGTTATTGTACAGATGTTTGAAATGGAGAAATGTTATGAGATATTATATATTCCATCATGTTCTCATTTGATTTATTATCATTATTGCACATCTTGAAATGAATTGGAAAACGTTTACTTTGAGAAAGATTATGTTGTAATGAGAATTATGGAAGTGTTTAAGGGGTAAATACGTTGGTAAGTCCAGATAGGAGGTGTAGATGAAATTGTTAAGCTGGCCTGAGTGTCCGGGGTGAAAGACCGAAAACACACGCGGAGGAGGTACCACTTTCCTTCCGGTTATCAACTGGTAAAGTGGGGTTATTGGTAGTGCTTGTTGTGCCTACTTGTAGACACCAACCTAGGGATTACCTGAGTCGTATTTACCGCCCCTATTGATTAAAAATTGGAAGTTTTGAAACGTGTTGAGATTGCAAGCTTTTATTGAAAAATGGAAATCTTCAAGAAGGGCATGAAATGAATTTTTTTTAGAGCATGGCATGACATTGACATTTGCATCTTTATTGAGAGTTTGCATGACTGCATATACTTTGTAAGAATTCTCTACTGGGCTTTATGCTCACCCCTATGGGACTTTGGTGCAGGTAAAGATGTGGTGATCCTGCCAAGTTGAGAGCGTGAATAATTGTAAAGAGTGCATAGCTTTATTTTGTTGTGATTTAAATTGCTAGCCAAGGGCTATTTTTGTATGGGTCCAAGAGGCCACTTTTGTGCAACCGGGCTTAAGCCTTGGAAGTTGTAGCCCATAAGGGCATTTATTTGTTTTGGAAACTATATGATTCACATGCTATAGATTCATGTGTTTTCTTACCAATGAATGTATAATCTGCATGTGAAACTTTTGTATAAACTATTTTATTAACTATGTAAAGATGAAAGGATTAATGTCATCATTCAGTGAACGTTAGTTGATGTGGTTAGTTCATGTTGAATTATTTCAGGGTGTTACACGTATTGTGGCCAAAGGGTATCTCTAAGAAAAAGGTTTGGACTATCATGAGACATTCAGTCCAGTTGCTAAACAACCAACTATTCGAATTTTGCTTTGTTTGGCCCTTCATTTCAGTTGGCCTATTAAACAACTTGACATCTCAAATGCACTCTTGCATGGTATCTTGGATGAAGAAGTTTATATGACCAAACCTCCAGGTTTTGTTGACAGATCTAAGCCTCAGCTTGTATGCAAATTGACTAAAACATTGTATGGTCTTAAACAAGCACCTCGTGCTTGGTATTCTACCTTTTCTAACTATCTTCTTACCAATGGGATTGTTATTAGTTCATCTAATTCCTTTCTGTTTATCCAACACACTGCTACTACCATGACTGTGTTGCTAGTGTATGTTAATGATATCCTAGTTACTGTGAATGATTCAGCCCATATTACTTCTCTCATTACTCACATGCACACAGCATTTTCTATGAAAGAATTGGGTCTCATCAACTATTTCTTGGGTTTCTCCGTTACTCCCTTTGCCTCCGTCTATTTTCTTTCTCAAACTAAGTATGCTTTGGAAATTCTTGCTAAAGCTGGGATGTTTGATTGCAAGCCAGCTCCTTCTCCCATGTTAGTCAAGCCTTCTTCACTGTCTTCTCCTACTGTGGCTTATTCCAATCCTTCCCTTTATCGCAGTATTGTTGGTGCTCTCCAATATTTGACCATTACTCGACCATATATCTCCTTTGTTGTTAATCATGCCTGCCAAACTATGCATTCACCTTTTGAGACTGATTTTGCTTCTGTCAATCACTTGATGCGATATCTCAAAGGTACCATTCATCAAGGACTATCATTTACTCCTGGTCCTCTTGAGCTTCATGCCTTCTCTAATTCAGATTGGGCTAGGAGTGTACGGGATCGTCGATCTACCACTGGTTACTGTGTCTTTTTAGGTCCTAATCTTATATCTTGGTCTGCCAAGAAGCAACCTACAGTCTCACGCTCTTCCATAGAAGCTGAGTATCGGGCTCTGGCCTAAGCTACGGCTGAGTTGAGTTGGCTTCAAATGGTTCTTACTGACCTCCACATAGCTCATCCTTGTCCTATTTTTTGGTGTGATAACTTGTCTGCTATTTCCTTGAGCTCCAATCCTGTGTTCCATTCTCGGACTAAACACATTGTTGTTGATTATCATTATATCCAAGAAAGGGTTGTCGCCAAACAGGTCTTTGTCAAGCATATTGCCTCCTCAGATCAGCTTGCTGATCTTTTTACAAAGGCTTTACTTGTTTCTCGGTTCCACTTTCTTCATGACAAGCTCATGGTGCTTTCTTCCCTTATGAGCTTGCAGGGGGCTGATGAGAGTATAGACCAAAACCAAACCCAGCAGCTCAAGAAGACCAAGCCTACAACTGCAACTTATACAGCTTTCAGAGATGCTTTTGCTCAGACTTCACCATCCACATCCACGTGTGAGAAGCTACAAGTTGAGTCTAGTGCAATCATTCCATACCCATTATAATATCTGTCTGATATGTTTGTAACAGTTCTATGTAGTTAGTTTTGTAGCAGAATTAGTTAGAGTTGATTAGGGTTAGTATTAACTCATATGGTTAGGTTAGATTAGAATTGGTTAGGTTGTTGTATATATACTACACATTGATCTGTCAAATAATAAGTTGAATGGGTTTCCAAATCTTCTTCACTTTCTATAAAATTTATATTTAATCTTCATTATTATAATTATAATTTATTATGTTTCATTATAATACCTTATATGAATTTGCTTGGAGTGCATTTTCTCGACAATGGTCAGAACTTTGCTTGGAGTTTCCGGGAAAATATAATTCCACCCTCTCTTTTCATCTGTCAATTTTGGTGGAATTCCAGGACAGAAGCTTCTTTGTTTTCTACAGAACTTTGAAACCCTATTGCGAGGAACCAAAGGAACCATGGAGATGTATCTGGGTTGTAACACCTAATGGTTTTTATCTCGGAAATGGTAACCCTAATACACCTTACTATAAAATAGATGACTGGTGATTGAATTTTTTAAAAAATGCTATGTATTTAGAAAAATATTAACTGTTTTAAAAAATAGAATAAATTATTAATAAGTCCTATTTTTGGGACTTATTACTTATTGAGTCCTATTGATAAATTTATTTGTCTCTCTTGTTTTTATGTATAAATTTATCAGTTAAATAAGTCTAATTATTAGGATTGATTGGGTAGTGTCTCATTGTTTTTACGTTAATGTAACTTTGATCATCTCCATTTCATATATATAATGGAGGATTTCCATTGCATAACTAATAGTTTTGAAACGGGAATACAAATTTATAATTAATTTAAATTAAAAACAATTATTACACTTACATAGAATGGAGAGGATCACAATCTAGATTTTAAATGTTATTAATTTTGTTCACTCAAACTTCTAAAAGATTATTTATCTAGTCCTCAAAATAAAAGAGCAATACTACACTTCCAGATATAAAAACTCAAAATATATCCAGAATTTCACATCAATAGTATAAATTTATTTTAGGTATAAGCTCACAATATCAACTTTAAATGTGATGACCGTCCTTCTTTTTCTCTTTGTCATTTCTTTCTTTCGCTTCGTTCTCTTTTTATTCTTGTCGAATTGAAATGTCCGGAGATTGTTTCTTATCCACTTTTCCTTGGTGTTGAATTTTCGGTCATTCCGGAGGGTGCACGGGTGAGTCTGGGGTGTCGGGGACGAAGTGGAATTTGTGAGCTACTGGGCCAAGGTCGCACGTGCGGGGCCCTAGGCCACACGTGCGCAAGTGGGCCGCTCGAGCGGTGGGAGAGGCCGCACGAGCGGCCAAGCTTAACACCCAGAAATGTTGCTACTGTCTAGAGCGCACAAGCGGAGAAAATGGGCCGCACGAGCGGTCAAGGTGGCCCGCTTGAGCGGTGGGGAAGGCCGCATGAGCGGCAGTCGGGCAGTCCAAACCCCTGTTTTTAAATACCTTTTTTGGCCGATGTGTATCTCGTTTGGGGCTTATTTTTCTCACTCAAAAACCTAATTTCTCTCCTCATTCTCTCTAGAAATCATCTCCAAAACATTAGAAACTCCTTGATTCTTGTAATCCCTTGGGTTTAGATCACCATCCTCATCCTCTAATCTTGAAGATCAAAGCTAGGGCTTCCTTGGTGTAGGAGAAAGTGAAGGAATCCTCCCTCTTGAAGCTAGGGTTTCATCTCTAATTCATCATCAACCTTTGAGGTAGGGTTTCCTTTAAGTTATATGTGTGTTTATGCAAGTTTTTGTTGATTTTTGTGAAACCCTCTATGTATTTCGAAAATGGAGCCTAGGGCTCAAGAAATTGTTGATTTTTGCTTAAAGAAAAACTCATCTCATCTTCTTTTAAAGAATATTTGAGAAGTGTGGAACCTTGTAGATTGAGATTGATATGTATGGAGAGAGTTCATAAAGAAGATGAAAAATGTTTAGATTTTGTGAAAACCTAGAAATTGGGGTTTTTTGTGAAAACATGGAAATCCATGGAGTAAACATCTTTTCTTGTGTTTAAATGGGTGTGTGAGCGTGGGTTTCACAATGTAGTAGAAAAAGGGAAGTTGATAATCCTCTTGATGTAGAGAGTAGAGGACTTATTTTCAAAACTATTACTAAGAGCATAAGAATATATATTTTGTGATATGATAATTGTTGAGTATCATGGATTGGAGGATTGAAATCTTGAAAGTTGATATTGAAAATTCTTATAATCTTCATATGAGTTGAATGCCAAGAATTATATATGATGAGAAGTTATTTCCATATTGATAGTTTTGGTAGTGCATGTGAATGTTTTGTGTGATTGGCATTGGAAGAAAGGGAATGAAAGAGGAGTTATGGTATATCATTTGTTGCATCATCTCCTCATGTAAATTTTGTCATCCTTATACATCTTGACATGAGTTTTGGAAAAACATTTGCATTGAGAAAGGTTATATGGTAATGAGAACTATAAGAATGTTAAAGGGGTAAATACGTGGTAAGTCCGGATCGGGATGTAGTTGTATTTGATAAAATGGCCTGAGTGTCCTTGGTGAAAGACCAGAAAACCGCACGGATAGGTGTCGAGCCTTCCGGTTAATAGCGGTAAAAATGACAGTTTGGTAATACTCGTAGAGTCTACTTGCAGACACTAGCCTAGGGATTACCAGTGATGTATTTACCGCCCCCTTATGATTTAGAATTTGAAATGTGGGAATTAATGAGGTTGCACAAATGTTAACTGAAAGCATGGTGATTTTCAAGAAAAGCATAATATGAGATTTTCCTTCAAATGGCATGGCATAACATATGCATTTGCATAAAATATTGCGAATCTTGCATAAATGTACATACTTTGTTAAGGATTCTCTATTGGGCTATGTACTCACCCCTATGGGTTTTGGTGCAAGTAAAGATGTGGTGATCCTGGCAAGTTGAGGGAGTGGAAGTATTTTGAGAAGAGTAGCGTACTCTTATTTTGTCGTGATTAATTGTAAAGCCGAGGGCTATTTTTGGTTTGGGTCCGAGAGACCACTTTTGTGTAACTAGGCTTAAGCCTCGGAAGTTGTAGCCCGTAAGGGCACTTTATTTATCTTGTTTGCAACTAGATGATTCACATGCTATAGATTCAGGTATTCTTTTATTTCGTTGAATGTATACCGCATGTGGGGCTTTTGTATTAAAACTCTCTTAATCAAATATGGAAAGATGAAGGATTATTGTTATTATTTAGCGAATGTTCATTAATGTGGGTAGCTCATGTTGAAATATTTCTGGGGCGTTACATTATTTTATTTTTTATTTTTTAGGATCCCTTTCTGGGATCATAGTACTGAAAATGAAAATATAAAACATAAATACAATTCAAAGTGAATAAAGAGAAAGCCAATTTTGAAGTCCTATTTTAAAATAAAAAATAATGAATAAAAAATTTTGTAGGTAAAGTTATACCAATCACTTGTAATCAGTATGTTTGGTTTCAATTTTCTAAATTCAATTTTTTGAAATTAAGTTTTTTATTTTTCGTGCTTTTTTTAGTGAAAATTTTTAAAATTTTAAGCATTTTTTTTTTAATTTTTTTTTTTTTTAGATACACCTTACTTAGATGTATTTAAAAAGTAAAATATTTGTGAAAAAATATTTTAAGAAATTAATAAATACATAAAAATACAAAAAATGTACTAAATTTTTATTTTTTTAATTTTTGGTATTTAGTGAATTTTTTTCACAAATATTATACTTTTTAAGTATTTTTATGTTAGGTTTGCCTAACATAAAGATATCAAGAGGAAATATCATTTTGCTCCCCAAACTTTCACACGTTTTTCAATTCGACCTCCAAATTTCAATTAATATCAATTTTACATCCCAACTTTCAAAATTTTGGCCGATTTGACCCCTACCGTCACATTCCGTCTACAATTGGACGGAATGTGCTCACGTGGCACCGAAGTTCATTTAGAATTTCATTTTACTACCCAAACTATACCTTAAAAATCAATTTGCCTCCCAAATATAAAAAAATTAAATTTGAAATAATATATACTTCACCAAAAAAAAAAAAAAAAATGATAAAATGGTTTAATACATTTGTAAAAAAATATTTATTTTTTATTTGGAATAATACAAAAATTGATTAAATGGTTTAATTTGTTAAATTTAACATACAACTGATGTGGTGTTCAACCTTTAGCAAGTAAGATGTTGCTCAAGGCAATAGAATAGGATTAGAGATTTGGGCTAATTTTTGGATCTTGAGATTGTTGTTTGTAGGATAGGTGATTGTTGTTTGGTAGATTTAACTTGTAGGGTTAGTTGAATGCATGGTACTCCTCTATTTTGGGGTGATTTTTCTGTTTTTTGGTTGGTTTCTCACCAACACTTAGATTTGAGCTAGCACATGATTGGGTGTCCCTCTTAGTGTCAATTTAGTTGGGATTAAGTTGGGGTGCTATGATGCTATCTTGCTCTTGTCTTTCTTTATTGATGGTTTTCCCATATGTAATCATCAATAAAGTTCTCTTCTTTTGTTGATATAAAAAAATAAAAATAAATAAAACATACAATTGACATTTAATGCCAAAAGTACTGGTATAAGATAAACCAAAATTAAATATTTTTATATCAAATAACTTACAAACCATAACTTAATTTTAAAACCATACTAAGCACAAAACTAAAAATGAAAAAGAAGTCTAGTAAAAGGAATTTCATCTTTGTAGTAGAAGAAAAATATTGTTTTGACTGAGGTACGGCACGGCTTAGATATATACTAGATATGTCTTGATAGACCAAAAATTAAGAAAGAAAAATTTGAGTATATATACGACATGTTTCTCAAATTATCCATACTTAAAGTTTCAAGATAATTCTAAATAAGAATTTTTAAATTTTTTATTATTTTTTTGCAAAGTATATATTATTTTAATTTTAATTTTTTCATTATTGAGATAAAAAAAATTATTTATTAGATATTTAAATTTAATTTTTTTGTATTTGGGGGGAAAATAGATTTTTAAGGTATAGTTTGGGGGGTAAAATGAAATTCTAAATGAACTTGGTGCCACGTCAGCACATTCTATCAAATTGTAGATGGAATGTGATAGTAGGGGTCAAATTGATCAAAATTTTGAAAGTTTTGGTGTAAATTTGATATTAATCTTAGTCTGGGTGTCAAATTGAAAAATACATAAAAGTTTGGGGGGCAAAATAATATTTCATCAAATATCAATTAGACATTTGGATAAAATAAAGTTTGGAAGTCTAATTGATATTTTAGAGATAATTTAAAAGGTAAAATAAAATTTCAAATGAAATTTTAGTGTCACATCAATAACTTTTGTTTTATTATTAACGGCAACTAACAGTAGAGCTAAAATTGATTCAAAATCAAATAGTTTAAATGTGAAATTTATATTATTAAAAAAGTAAAATTTAAATTGATTTTTGAATAATAAAATTATTATTGCTGATGTAGAAATCATCAAGTCTCACAACCCAATAGCTGTATGGATAGATTAAAATTGCAGACACACAATCAGCTATTACCTCTGTATTGTAAAACATCAAACATTTTATCCTTTGAACCCCAAAAGAAATGGCAGAAGAAGAGAGTATGCCTGGGTCTGAATCTCCAAAAGAAAACTTGTAGTGGGTTTGGAACATTGCTGATGACATGAACCTCGGCTAGTTCGACTTGTTGGATTAGTTGGTGGTGACTGATAATTTGTTTCTCACACAACGTTGTACCAACAGAATGAAATGCCAAGATGAGTAAGAGAAGGAAGAACTTGCTCATTGTATTATCACTTGGATTGTACTTAGAGACCTTAAAAATTCTACAAAAGTTTTTATCAAATGTCTCACATGATGTGGGACCCACACAATGTGGGTCTCACGTGAGCTTCACACCCATATGAGACATTTGGAAAAAAATTTAGTAGAATTTTTAGAGTCTCTAACATTTTTAATGTTCTTTATGGTGTTTATTGTACTAATGTGTGTACTGTGAAACAAATGGGTTGGGCTTTCTCAATTTGAGAGAATTTGAGTGATATGCGGACTCATCACAAGTTCCGTTTTAATAATTTAAATTATTTATTTTGTAAGATCCTTAATATATATCATTCATAAAAAGCATTAAGTCAATTTGATGATTGTAGTCTTTTCGGGTTTGTCTACAAATAAATAAATAAATAAAAATTAATGGTCTATTTTAAAAAATATAATTATTGTCAATTTTTTTTAGACAAATGTAATAAAATTAAAAAAAAAAACTTACAATTATTGAATTGATTTAATATTTTTCATAAATCGTATACATCAAAAGTACTGTAGAATAAATGGTTCACATTATGAAAATGGGCCTTCAAATTTTCCTATAATTTGGTTAGTGAAAATATTAAGATAATGCAACAATAACAACTCCCTAGTAACATGTGGAGGATGAACTCTACTTTCAAAATATAATTATATTATCACATATGTATGGAAAGATAAATGATAAAATCTTATTAAATGAAAGTATCAATACTACAAGAAATAACACCTTTTCCGACCAAAAAATTGGTCGCTAAAAGCCCATTTTTAGTCGCCAAAAGTTATCCGCAACCAATTATTTTGGTCGCTACTTTGGTCGCCAATTGAGGGTTGGCAAAAGTAATTCGCGACCAAAATTTTGGTTGGTCAGGAAAAGTTGGATTTGCCGACTAAATTTTTGGTCGCTAAATATGTCATTACTGCGACCAATCCATTTTGTCGCTAAAACACTTTGGTCGCGAAAAGTGATATTTTCCTGACCAAATATCTTAGTCGCCAATTGTCACATTCCACGACCAAAAAGTTTGGTCGCCAATTATCACATTCAACGGCCAAAAAGTTTGGTCGCCAATTGTGACATTCCACGACCAAAAAATTTTGGTCGCCAATTGCGACATTTCTACGACCAAAAATTTTGGTCGCCAATTGTCACATTCCACGACCAAACATGTTTGTCGCCAAAAGAAATGTTTGCGCAACTAAAACTTTAGTCAGCAATAGATCTATTCGCGACAAAATCCTTTGGTTGCCAAAATTAATAATTTTAACGACTAATTATTTAGTCACCAAATGTGCTTGGTGATACACCGACTACTTTACTTAGTCGGCAAAAGTATAACTTATCTTTCCCGACTAATCAATTGGTCGCCAACCTAGAAAAACAAAACCAAAATTTGGTCGCCAACATCTAACAAAATAAGCCTATAATTTATAATAATCCATCCAATTTATTCAATATAATCTATAATTTGCAAAAATCATTAAAACCAACAAATAAATTCAATCATGAACATTCAACAAAATATATATATATCAACCATTTTTTAACCTGTTTAATTAAAGTCAGCAACTATTATAAGTTTTCATCCACAAGTAATTCCAAACTACATATCTCATCTAGCATAAAAATTTAAAACATAACAAGTACTTATTATTATGTTTTAAATTTGTATCCATGTGCATCAACCCAAAAATATAACTAGTAGTCTACCAAATATTTTCCATACACACCCATCCAAAAATATGACTATTAGTCTACCCTAATATTTTCCATATACATCTATACAAAAATATATAATCCTTCCAAAAATACAAAAAGTGCCAATTTGTCATGTACAATTTAGCTTTGTGCACGAGTTCACCCATCTGTACCAAAGAAAAAGAAAAATAATGTCAGGTAAAATTGGACAAATAATGAAAAATGTCCATAAAAGTTAAGGTCACATTAGCAAATTAAATGACTATCATTATCAAATTGTAAATAAAACAACAGCATTCTTATGTCTATAGCATTACCACTTTGGTATTTCATTGTTTAGTTTTTTGAACGGACTTAAATGTAATTCAAAGAAGAAGAAGTCAAAAATAATTAAATAAAACAACAGTTCACAATAATATGCAATGGACTTCTCAACTAGCAAATATAAACTATACATATTGGCATATGAGAGTGTCTAACCATGCTGAAGGGGAAATTGAAACGGAATTCAAACGGCCGGGTTTGCGTTTTTTATCACATTTTTAGAGGCAGTTATATCTAGCTAATTAATACTTAATAGAAACCAGAGATCAAGTTCCCCTCCTAATTCTGAAGACTTGGGGCCAACACTAAATAGTGTCTTTTCATTAATAATTTTTTTAATTTTGTTTGGGTAAGTAATTCATTTTCGTTCACTTAAACAATATGATAAAATGTTTGTTGTGGATCACCGAGTGGAACCTCAATTAAAAGTAATTGCATCAGTTTATGTTCTTTTGGAATTTAGTCTTACAAAGTATTGCAGAATTTGATAGCCCACTGTTTGGATATGTTGGTGCACCTGCCTAAGCTACCACATTGTCCTTTTTCATTTACTGGGTTACCTAAAAGCATATTGTATTTGAGATTTATGTATCTCCTTTAACTAGCCCACTAAAATTGTAAAAAGATCATTGTAAACCCTATACTACCCCACGTGTTATATTTTAGTTTTGTAATGGTATAGAACAAAGACTGAAAATTATTCCAACGAGTGCAAAAAATATCTGTTTGCTTGGCAGCTGATCCAAACTAACATATCAGCTGAAAGAACATGTGCAAAAAAAATAGCCCATATGTTCAAGGTAGACATAATAATAACGGCAACAATCAAAAAACAGGATACTGAAAATCAAAACTTTTTCTTTTTATTAGAGACACCTTTCTCTTTTTGATTGGTATATACTCTTCCTCTTCAAAATCTGAGTCAACCTTCTTTGAGGCAGAATCTGCGGCAGTCTTATCCTTTTTATCATTCTCCTGAATGAATACAATGGAAGAAATGAGAAAAACTTATAGGAAAAAATATATTGTAACAACCCTCATTCTGACTTAACCATGCTTGCATACATACCTGTATGATCTTGTCTTATGATGTTGCAAATCTTGTTATCTTGTTTTGACTTGCTTTGTTGAAATGTTGCTTGCATGAATTTGTTGCTTGCTTGGCGTGTAGCCGAGGTCATCTTGAGCTTAGTTCACCCTTGAACCTTTGTACTTAGAATTATTTTTGGAACCACTTGGTTGACCTCCATCTTCACCCCGGGCTTGTTTGCCGAGATGCCAATATCTGGGCCGAGGTGTTCGGAACCAAGGCCGAGGAGTGTATCATCTAGGCCAACATGTTTTGCACTTAGCGACCCTTGCCCTTGGGCAGGTATGGCCTAGACCGAGATATGGCACACCCAGGCCAAGGTGTAGCACAGCTTAGTCAAGTGTCGTCCTCCCTAGCCGATGTTTTTGATACCCTGTTGCCGAGCTTTGACTTTAGCCGATATCATTACTTGCCGATGTGTCTTGCCATTTAGCTTGTTGAATACGCTTTGTCATAGATTTGTCTTATCAATCAGTCACCTTTTTGAGTTGAACCAACCCGATAGCGCCACATGTCCGAGCTGTGTGTTAAGACAGCCGGCAGACCTAGAAACAAATCATTTTGTCTCAAATCTTTGTCGTTAGAGAGAGAAGCTCTAGAGGAAGAAGGAGGGAGTTTTAGAGTGAGAGAGTAGAGTTCCGAGCTTGATCTCCGAGGATCGAACCGTTAGATTTGAGTTTTGAGGTTAGATTCTTACTCTACTCTAGTTAATCTTATTGGCTGTCAAGCTGCATTGCATGATTGAATTCGTTTTGCATGCCATGCATTGATTTGAAGTTGGTTTGAAGAGAAAATGGTGTTCTTGAGTTTTGATGAAAAGCCTCGTTTTGATCCGAAAGTTTGGAACTAGAACCGTGTTTTTTGTGTTTGTTCTTCCATGATCTTCTTGTATGGGTACCCAGGTCCATGTTTTTGGACTCATAGCATGAAACCTCAGTTTTTGGAATAAATGAGTTATGATTTTAGCATGCATATTCTTGATGTTCTTGATGTTCTTGATGATCTTGTTCTTTGCACTCTTCAAGGGGGAAACCCAGGTTTTTCCCGATTTCGTTTTGAATGTGGCCATCGGGACCACACCTCGGCAAGGAGGTGTGGGACCTCAGCAAGGGCCTGGTTGGTACCCAGTGTGTTTTCATGAGACGAAAAACAGTGTTTAAACCCCCAGCATGTTTTGCTTTGTTTGACTTGGATCTAGTGAGAATGCCGAGATAATTTGCATGCATGTAAAGCTTGTTTTGAGAATGTATTTGCCATGTGATTGTAGGACCTTGATCTTTGCTCTTAGCCTACACCCGAGAAGAACTAGGTGAGTGGTATTTCTAATAAAGCTATGTTATACTATTTTGATAAATCTTGCTTTGCTTTGTTTTGATGAAAGTATTTGTAAACATGAATGACTAGCCCTATTTTGACGTATCAAGTATAAGCTTTGTTTTGATGATTATCTTTTGAAAGTCCCTTGTGCTGGAGGACTCTAAACTTTCGCAGTACTAGGTATAAAGGATACGGTCCTTTTCTTGGAAAGATATGGTGTTAAAGCAGGCTATGGGCCTAAGTAACACAAGACCATCGTGTTAAAAAGAGCTACGGGCTTAAGTAACACAAGTCCCTTGTACTGGAGGACTATAAACTTTCGCAGTACCTTTGACTAATCGATTACGGATCGTACAGTCTTTGTCTTGCCACTGACGGTTTACCGCGTGGACTTGTTTGTTCGGAAAGCTGGATTTGTGTTTTGCCAATGCCAGTAAGCATCCCTTGAGACTTGTAAGATTTGATAGATGAATACGGTTCATCTCTTGATTTGATGAGGTTCTGATGTGTTTTGCTTTGAAAGAATCTCGGCTAATATTCGTATGGTTTTGGCATGTTTCGTTTTGAAAAGACTTCGGCTATATTCATGCAAAACCTTTATTATTTGTACCATTCACTGAGTATCCAAGCTCACCCTCTCTATATATATGTAGGTGATGAGCAGGACGGCGGCGATGCCTAGTTATGTTTTGCACAGCTTGTTTTGGATTCATGATATGTCGGCCTTGATTTGTAATTATGTCGACAACGTTGTATTTACGTCGGCAAATCTTGAAAATCATGCTTCTTGACTTGTATTCATTGTATTTTGTACATGTCGGCTCGAGAAGCCTTTTGATCAAGATGTAACTTGTATTTTTGTTATTTCAAGCTGGTTATAAAGCTATATCTTGTATGTCATTCCATTTGACTTATGCACGGCTCTTATGGACCACCTGTATTTTGATTTATTGCTTCCGCATTTGTGAGCCCCATATGTATTTTATACTCTGATTGTGTGTGATCTTCGTAAGTTGGCCTTCGGAAATCACGGATTACTGGCCATCACGGCACCATCCTACTAGGGGCGGTTTGGGGTCGTGACAGAATGGTATCAGAGCACAAGTTCCTTAGTATACGTTATTCACACACTTTGAGTCCTAAAGAGCATAGGATTTCCCTTAGAAGGATTTTAAGATTGCATCATATTGCTTGCTATTTGAACAATGTGCGCATCAACTTGGTATGCTTGTTTGTTACTTGCCTACGTGGTTATTTGCTTATTTTGTTTAAAAGTCACACTTTACATACTCATAGCATCATGAGGAGAGGTAGACCTTCGATTGGCAGAGGTCAGCCCGAAAACAGGATGGACAGACTGGAAAGGGTAGTTGAAGGCTTGGCCCGCGAGTTGAGGCAAACAAGATAGTAGTATGCTAGTGCCACGTGGAATCAGGCCGAGCAGACCAACGGCCGAAATGTAGTTCCGCCTCCACCTCCTCCAGTGCCGCAAGTTCCCCCGCAGCCAACCTTATATGGGGATGGCACGATAGCATTGATCAGGGAGTTCAAGAAAATGAAGCCACCGAGATTCCAAAGGGGCATAGAGCCGATGAAAGCCGAAGCGTGGGTTCTAGAAATGGAAAAATTGTTCGAGATCTTCCCCAGCACCGACGCTCAGAAAGTAGCACTGGCAACATTCACGCTGGATGACGACGCTCGCAGATGGTGGATGATGGTTCGAGAAAGCAATCCAGACTTGACCTGGACCCGATTCTTGGAGTTGTTCTACAACAAAAATTTTCCCCTTAGTGTACGAAACCGCAAGGCTACTGAATTTCAAACCTTGACGCAAGGCAGCAGGACAGTGGCGGAATACGACCGCGCTTTTACGGAGTTGGTGAGGTATGCACCTCACATGGTCAATGATGAGTATATGAAGGCTAGGAAGTTTGAGAGTGGGCTCAGTGGACCGATACAAGACTGGGTTAACTTGCACAACATGCCAACTTACGCCGGAGTATTGGATAAAGCCATCCTGGCTGAAGCTAACTTGAACAGATACCAGAGTTCAGGAGAGAACCAGAGAAAAGGAAGAATTTTGACAGTCGCCGAACACAGTTTGCTACCAAGAAGAAAGCGAATGTTAGCAGCCCAGCCTACCCAAGACAGGAAAGTGGCGCGAAGCCGACATGTTCGAGTTGTGGGAAGTCACATTTCGGGTCTGTCGTCGGGCGTCTGGAGCTTGTTATGAATGTGGTGAAATGGGACACTATGTGAGAGATTGTCCAAAGGCAAAGACTGTTGATGACAAGAATGATGAGGATGCCTCGGGTTCCGTTCAGAAGGGCAACGTTGGAAAAGGGCAGATGAGGCAGGGCAGAGTTTTTGCACTGGTACCAGGAGACATTCAGAATGCTGAGACAGTGGTGTCAGGTATACTTCCAATTTGCTCTCAAGATGCATATGTATTGATTGATTCGGGCTCTACAGATTCATTCGTATCTGCTAAGTTTGCTGAGAAGATTAATAGAGAACTAGAACCCCTTGATTATATATTATCTGTGTCTACTCCATCTGGGAGATCTATGATTGTTGCATCCATTTATAGAGCATGCATTGTTGAGATTGAGAATGTTGAATTGTTAGTAGATTTGATGCCCTTGGACATAACTCATTTCGATGTCATACTGGGAATGGATTGGTTAGTCGCGAATCATGCATCTATTAATTGTGTTTCAAAGAATGTCACACTGAAACCCCCAAACCTAGCCGAGGTTACATTTCAGGGTAAAGGGGTAGTGCCCCACCTTATTTGATTTCGTCGTTAGAGCCTATAAGTAATTCGGAAAGGATGTCAAGGTTTCTTGTGTAGCATACTGAATGATCAGAGTGGAAATACTAATAGCCGACATTCCAGTTGTCAATGAATTCCGCCGACGTCTTTCCAGATGATTTGCCTGGTCACTTAGTTGATAGAGGGATAGAGTTTACTGTTGATGTCGTGTCGGGAACACAACCGATCTCCAAAACACCTTATAGAATGGCCCCAGCTGAACTTAGGGAATTGAAACTGCAATTACAAGAATTGTTGGATAAGGGATTTATTAGGCCGAGCACTTCACCATGGGGAGCACCCGTTTTATTTGTTAAGAAAAAGGATGGCACACTCGTCTTTGCATTGACTACAGAGAACTTAATAAGGTCACTATTAAACAAGTACCATTACCTAGGATAGATGATTTGTTTGATCAGTTGCAAGGAGCACGAGTCTTTTCCAAAATTGATCTCAGGTCGGGTTACCATCAGCTTAAGGTTAAAGCCGAGGATGTTGAGAAGACCGCTTTCCGGACAAGATATGGCCACTACGAATTTTTGGTGATGCCTTGTGGAGTGACCAATGCCCCTGCTGCATTCATGGATTTAATGAACAGAGTCTTCAAACCATATTTGGATGAGTTTGTAGTTGTCTTCATTGATGATATATTAATCTATTCTAAGAGTAAAGCTGAGCATGAGAATCATTTGAGACTTGCCTTACAGATTTTGAGAGACAGGAAATTGTATGCTAAGTTTAACAAGTGTGAGTTTTGCTTTCTACTATTTCATTCTTGGGTCATGTGATTAATGAAGAGGGTATTCAGTTGATCCTAGTAAAATTGAAGCTGTTGTGAATTGCCGAGGCCGATTAATGTGTCCGAGGTCCGGAGTTTTCTGGGTTTGGCAGGTTATTACAGGAAGTTTGTGAAGGATTTCTCCAGAACTGCCATTCCGTTGACGCAATTGACCAAGAAGGGAGCAGCATTTGAATGGACCGAAGATCGAGAATCAGCCTTCCAGGAGTTGAAGACGAGGTTAGTCACAGCACCAGTTCTTGTACTTCCATCAGGTAATGAAGAGTTCCACATCTATAGTGATGCATCGCATAAGGGTTTGGGTTGTGTATTAATGCAAGAGGGCAAAGTCATAGCGTATGCATCTCGTCAGTTGAAGCCACATGAAAAGAACTATCCTACCCATGATTTAGAACTAGCAGCCGTAGTATTTGCTTTGAAGATTTGGCGTCACTACTTGTATGGAGCTTCTTGTCAGGTTTTTACAGATCATAGAGCTTAAAGTACCTGTTCACCCAGAAGGAATTGAATATGAGGCAGAGAAGATGGCTCGAGTTTTGAAGGACTACGACATGCAAATCTAATATCACCCCGGTAAGCCAACACCGTGGCCGACGCTTTGAGCAGAAAGGTAACTGGAAGTTTTGCATGTCTAACCATGATTTCAGCAGAACCGACTATTGTTGAGGAAGTTAAGGCAAGACAGATGGAGGATGAATTCTTCAGAAGGTAACCGACGAGATTATTACGAAGCCGAGACCAGGGTACACCATTGAAAACAAGTGCTCAAGTTCGAAGGAAGGTTATGTGTGGCCGACATCCCAGAGTTGAAGAAGAGAATCTTACAGGAAGCTCATAGTTCTAAGTTTGCCATTCATCCAAGGAACACTAAGATGTATCAAGACGTGAAGCAGACATTTTGGTGGCCGAATATGAAAGGAGAAATAGCAGAGTTCGTGTCTCAGTGTTTGCATTGTCAACAAGTGAAAGCAGAGCATCAAAGGCCAGCAGGACTTCTTCAACCTTTGCCGATTCCGGAGTGGAAATGGGAACACATCTCCATGGATTTTGTGATTGGTTTGCCGAAGACGCAGAAAGGTATGGATTCGATTTGGGTTGTTGTTGACAGATTAACAAAGTCAGCACACTTTGTACCGGTTAAGACTACCTTCAACGCCGATCAACTCGCCTCGTTCTATGTGAACGAGATTATTAGACTTCATGGAGTGCCGATGTCAATTGTGTCAGACCGAGATCCGAAGTTTGTTTCCAGATTTTGGCAGAGTCTACAGAGGGCTTTTGGAGCCGAACTGAGATTTAGTACAGCTTTTCATCCACAGACAGATGGGCAAACAGAGAGGACTATTCAGACACTTGAAGATATGCTTAGACTATGTGTTTTAGACTTCCAAGGAAGTTGGGGAGTGCACTTACCCTTAGTGGAATTCACTTACAACAACAGTTATCAAGCTAGCATTGGCATGGCGCCGTATGAAGCTTTGTACGGAAGAAAGTGTAGGTCGCCGATATGTTGGAACGAAGTTGGAGACAGTGCTCTGTTTGGTCCTGAATTGATTCAAGTAACAACAGAGAAGATTAAAATTATTCAACAGAGGATTAAGACTGCCCAGAGCCGCCAAAAGAGCTACGCCGACCAGAGAAGGAATGAGTTAGAATTCGAAGTTGGGGATCATGTATTCCTGAAAGTTTCACCAATGAAAGGAGTTTCCAGATTTGGGAAGAAAGGTAAGTTAGCACCTCGTTATATTGGGCCATTTGAAATTCTTGACAAGGTTAACCACGTTGCCTACAGACTCGCTTTGCCACCCGAATTAAGCCTAGTCCATAATGTGTTTCATGTGTTGATGTTGAGAAAGTATGTTCGAGATCCATTGCATGTGATTGACTATTCTGGGATTGAAGTTAATGAGAATTTAGGCTATGATGAGAAGCCGATGTGTATTATCGATAGACAAGTCAAGCAGTTGAGAAACAAGTCTATACCGATGGTAAAGATCAGATGGAAAGAGCATTACGGCAAGGATGCCACATGGGAAATGGAAGAGGAAATGAGAACTCGACACCCAGAGTTATTCTTGGAGCAAGGTAATCTAAGTTTGGGGACCAAACTTCTTTAAGGGGGGTAGGATGTAACAACCCTCATTCTGACTTAACCATGCTTGCATACATACCTGTATGATCTTATCTTATGATGTTGCAAATCTTGTTATCTTGTTTTGACTTGCTTTGTGGAATGTTGCTTGCATGAATTTGTTCTTGCTTGGCGTGTAGCCGAGGTCATCTTGAGCTTAGTTCACCCTTGAACCTTTGTACTTAGAATTATTTTGGAACCACTTGGTTGACCTCCATCTTCACCCCGGGCTTGTTGCCGAGATGTCACTATCTGGGCCGAGGTGTTCGGAACCAAGGCCGAGGAGTGTGATCTAGGCCGACATGTTTTGCACTTAGTGACCCTTGCCCTTGGGCAGGTATGGCCTAGACCGAGATGTGGCACACCCGGGCCAAGGTGTAGCACAGCTTAGTCAAGTGTCGTCCTCCCTAGCCGATGTTTTTGATACCCTGTTGCCGAGCTTTGACTTTAGCCGATATCATTACTTGCCGATGTGTCTTGCCATTTAGCTTGTTGAATACGCTTTGTCATAGATTTGCCTTATCAATCAGTCACCTTTTTGAGTTGAACCAACCCGATAGCGCCACGTGTCCGAGCTGTGTGTTAAGACAGCCGGCAGACCTAGAAACAAATCATTTTGTCTCAAATCTTTGTCTTTAGAGAGAGAAGCTCTAGAGGAAGAAGGAGGGAGTTTTAGAGTGAGAGAGTAGAGTTCCGAGCTTGATCTCCGAGGATCGAACCGTTAGATTTGAGTTTTGAGGTTAGATTCTTACTCTACTCTAGTTAATCTTATTGGCTGTCAAGCTGCATTGCATGATTGAATTCGTTTTGCATGCCATGCATTGATTTGAAGTTGGTTTGAAGAGAAAATGGTGTTCTTGAGTTTTGATGAAAAGCCTCGTTTTGATCCAAAAGTTTGGAACTAGAACCGTGTTTTTGTGTTTGTTCTTCCATGATCTTCTTGTATGGGTACCCAGGTCCATGTTTTTGGACTCATAGCATGAAACCTCAGTTTTTGGAATAAACGAGTTATGATTTTCATGCATATTCTTGATGTTCTTGATGATCTTGTTCTTTGCACTCTTCAAGGGGGAAACCCAGGTTTTTCCCGATTTCGTTTTGAATGTGGCCATCGGGACCACACCTCGGCAAGGAGGTGTGGGACCTCGGCAAGGGCCTGGTTGGTACCCAGTGTGTTTTCATGAGACGAAAAACAGTGTTTAAACCCCCAGCATGTTTTGCTTTGTTTGACTTGGATCTAGTGAGAATGCCGAGATCATTTGCATGGATGTAAAGCTTGTTTTGAGAATGTATTTGCCATATGATTGTAGGACCTTGATCTTTGCTTTGAGCCTACACCCGAGAAGAACTAGGTGAGTGGTATTTCTAATAAAGCTATGTTATACTATTTTGATAAATCTTGCTTTGATTTGTTTTGATGAAAGTATTTGTAAACATGAATGACTAGCCCTATTTTGACGTATCAAGTATAAGCTTTGTTTTGATGATTATCTTTTGAAAGTCCCTTGTGCTGGAGGACTCTAAACTTTCGCAGTACTAGGTATAAAAGGATACGGTCCTTTTCTTGGAAAGATAGGTGTTAAAGCAGGCTACGGGCCTAAGTAACACAACCATCGTGTTAAAAAGAGCTACGGGCTTAAGTAACACAAGTCCCTTGTGCTGGAGGACTATAAACTTTCGCAGTACCTTTGACTAATCGATTACGGATCGTACAGTCTTTTCTTGCCACTGACGGTTTACCGCGTGGACTTGTTTGTTCGGAAAGCTGGATTTGTGTTTTGCCGATGCCAGTAAGCATCCCTTGAGACTTGTAAGATTTGATAGATGAATACGGTTCATCTCTTGATTTGATGAGGTTCTGATGTGTTTTGCTTTGAAAGAATCTCGGCTAATATTCGTATGGTTTTGGCATGTTTCGTTTTGAAAAGACTTCGGCTATATTCATGCAAAACCTTTATTATTTGTACCATTCACTGAGTATCCAAGCTCACCCTCTCTATATATATGTAGGTGATGAGCAGGACGGCGGCGACGCCTAGTTATGTTTTGCACAGCTTGTTTTGGATTCATATGTCGGCCTTGATTTGTAATTATGTCGGCAACGTTGTATTTACGTCAGCAAATCTTGAAAATCATGCTTCTTGACTTGTATTCATTGTATTTTGTACATGTCAGCTCGAGAAGCCTTTTGATCAAGATGTAACTTGTATTTTTGTTATTTCAAGCTGGTTATAAAGCTATATCTTGTATGTCATTCCATTTGACTTATGCACGGCTCTTATGGACCACCTGTATTTTGATTTATTGCTTCCGCATTTGTGAGCCCCATATGTATTTTATACTCTGATTGTGTGTGATCTTCGTAAGTTGGCCTTCGGAAATCACGGATTACTGGCCATCACGGCACCATCCTACTAGGGGCGGTTTGGGGTCGTGACATATATAGCAAACAAAAGATACTTAATATTCGGGCAAAATTCCAATTACCTTAGACCCCACAATTTCCTTAAAATTGAATTTCTCAAAGACCTTCCTAAACTCCTCATCCAAATGACCATCAAATTCAGCCTTTTCTGGTACATACTCAACTTCAACTTGCTCGAAAACCTATTAGTACCACAACAAACAAAAACGCAAGTTAAGATCAATGAATCAAATGATCATTTAAAATAAAAATAAAAAGCACCCATGTTACAAGAATTTGGCATTCCTCCATGTTCTTATCCCTACTAGCTGAGGCTAAAATCAAATTCTATACAATCAAAAGAATGGAATAAACTATACGTGAAATACAATAGATTTTGTTTAAAAGTTACTCATGTTACAGAATCCATGTTCTCAAAAAGCAGAGAAAACAAAATGCATCGTTCAGTATGGTTAAGCTCATTCCTTCACTCTCTAAAAAAAAACGTAACAACCAGTTTCAAGGAATATCACAAGCAGGAGGATCAGGCCCAATATTACAATCTTTAAATTCGAAGCCATGATCAACTGGAGGAGATCGATCAAGATTAACATTCTGATTCTTTCCAGCGGATGACTTGTGGCTAATTCCCCCCGATCAGTTAATGGGAGATGGAAAGCCCAAAATGAACTAAGTATCAATCCATTAAAAAAAAAGAAAAAAAAAGAAACACTTGATCTTGAGTTACAAGTAGAACTAATTATCAATCCACAAAAAAAAAATTGACACTTGATCTTGATTTGCAAGTATGCTTCCAAATGTCATCAAAAATCAATTTGTGAAGAAAATAAAAAAGGAAAACATTAATATATTATCAATTACCAATTTAGCAAAAATGCATTTTCTACCGAAATTTGACTTTCATCTGTACTAAATCACAAAACAACAGCTAATCTAATTGGGGGCAAGCTCTTCCAAGTTATATGAACAACTATGAACCTGCTAATATTGAAAACAATCAAGCAACATGATGAGTTTTATTGTCATATAGAATGGTTCAATAAAACTTGGATCTTTGTTCTACTAACTCCAATTATCTCCACAAATTTCACTATCTACCAGTGGATGTCCATTTGATACAACTTTACAATCTCACTCAACTTTGCTTAGAAAGAAATGAGAATACTTATATGGGTTGATCCTTTTTAATGGGTTTTCAATTTCACAAAATTTGAACTAAGATGGATTGACATAAACAATATAAAACTAAGCATTTTAGTATGTTATGATCATTTTCAATGTTTCAAAGTTTGTAATAGCAATTTAACAATGTTGCAAGTGTAACTTTCTTAAATAGTTGTGTTTTAACCAATATATACTAACCAACATGAGAAAAATGAAAAGATAAAGCAAGATAGACTTACCACAAAGGCAATCTAGGGATGCCCCTCCCCTAAATTGTCCGTTGAAACCTTGGCACTTAAGAAATTGGCAACTTGAGTTAGCAATTTAGCACGCTCCTATGGGGTCATGTCTCGAAGGGTCTTGAAATGTCCTCACTTTCTGCATTACATAACAAAATATGATATTACACATTACAAGCTTATGTTTTAACGTGTATATATATAATGTGAGTGACATGCGTAAATGTGTTTATATTAGACAAAAGCATCACTCCAAAATACTGTAAAAAATAAATTAAAATCAAACATTCAGCATATTTAAAATGAAACAGATATAGATTTCATTTAAAATGTAACAAAAAAATAAAAATAAAACAGAAAAGTTCCATTTCTATACAGTGTCCAGTCACCCTCTAAATCAGTACAAGAATAAATGTGCACTGATATGTAAATTAGCAAAATAATAATAAAAAATAAATAAATAAGAAAGACAGCAAACAATACAATGATACACCCAGCAAAGCCAAAAAATATTATAGCAAAATGAGATTTCAGTGATACCGATTCACTTTTGCTCGAATATTATAGCAAAATGAGATTTCAGTGATAACAATAATTCCGCTCCACCTCCAAACGGCAATAACAATCCCCATGCCCGAATGTGAAATATGAAGAAAAACAAATTATAATAATCAACATTTTGACCTCTTCAACAAAATCTATGGAAATCACAGGCTGGAATCTACTTGTCAATAAGGTGTATACAAGACTCTGACCAAGCTAGGAAAAATACAAATCTAGATCTTAAATGAGATGTAGTAAACTCTTTTTAAATTCAAAACCTAGATAAGGGGGAAAAAAAACTCATGGAAAATGCTTGAAAAATCACAACCTTGTACACCATATCTAAGTTGCAATCATTAGTTTCGACCTTCAGTCCAAACCAAATGTCATTGTGACAGTCAATCCATGGGCAGCCTCAAAGATTACAATAAATTAGCTTCAAGCTTCAATGAAAACTATTTAATAATTCAGCCTGTGCTAGGAAAAACATCACCAAGCCGTTTAAGTAAACAAAAAAGAATTGAATTTAGCTTCGTGCACAAGGTCATCCATCTGTACCAAACAAAAAAGAAAAAGAATGTCAAGAATTGAATAAGGTATATAATTTAAGTAAAACTTGTAAAGCTAAACTTACCTGAATAATGGACAAAGGGATAGAATTCACAATGATGCCATGCATCCTCTGCAAGAAAAAGGCTTGGACTTACTGACGATCAAGATGCCCAGCGTCCTCTGCATTAACTAAAACAAGCAAAAAACCAAAGTTAATGACAATATCTCTGCTGCAGCTATTAACTGAGGGATTATATGGTTTGTTCAATTTTTGTTTAAGAAATTAGATAATAAAGGCATGTCAACTAGTTAAACTGTTAAAAAGTAGGATGTGAACATATCAACAAGTCAAAATCTTAAAAGCAAGATATTGGCATAACCACTCATAATCCTACTCATGTTTCATCTTTGCTGTAAAATATTTGATATATGTGTACCTTTTCTAAATACATATTAATTGTTGAAATATTTGATCATTTTTTACTTTTTAAACTTCCATTGGACTCTATTATTTTTTAAACTTTAACTATTTTCCCTTTATAAAATCTTATAATGGACTAAACACTAATTCTCCCAATATGTACTAGAAGAGGCCCATACTACCCCAATTGGTGAAATAGCCCAGTGCAATCTAAAATAATCAGGCACTACCCTAAAAATTATCCCGAAGAGAATTCAACTCACTTTGTATCATTTTGTTGCCAGTACAATAAAGTATTGGGCCATTCCAATAGGTACAGAATGAGATTGACAACTATGATATCTACAGATACAAAAAATTAAAAATAAATACTAAGTAAGGAGTATCTCTGTGATTCGTAAATCCCAGGCATTATTAAGATTTCAAACATCAAAACTAATTTGCATATTATGGACGAAGGTTTCCATCACCTAAAGACAGCTCAAAATAACTTTTCCAAGCCAAAAGTAGTGTAGCAACCAAACCCGACAAAGAAAATCCGATGTTCACCAAGATGATGATAAAATTTTTCATAAAAATTCAGCAAAAATTATGCCACTCTTGACAATATTCGGAAATGCTAGTTATATGTTAATTTAATTGTTATTGAGGCAGTCCCTCTGTATTTCAACCAAAAAAATGTGATATCAATATTCTCATTTTAAAACTTAAATGTAATGCAATATTTAGAAGTCTAATGAAAGAACCAGAAATATTAATTGAACAAACAAAAAACAAAAATGTAGCTAACATGTTAGAAATAAGACATAGCAGTTACCACTTTCATATTCCATGGCCTCTTAAGTCTTAATCTTTTCAAGGACTGCCTTAATAAGGTTCAGAAGCAACTCTGGTTCTTTATTTGACAATTTCTTAACGACAGGCTTCCAATCATCAAATAGACTCTGCACATGAGTTGTACTATGACTGACTTGATAACTTTTTGAATCTGATCCGTTCAACAAAAGCTGTACTAAAACAGACACTACTTCTAAGGAGTAGGAAGAATATAATCGAATAAGATGTTTGAATGCCTTGGTGATCTGTTTTTTAGAACCTAAAATAGACAACAAATCAATGGACAAGACAAAAAAATAAAATAAAACAATAGACCAATATATTAGTTTTCTCAAAATTCCTTGATACATAGCAAGTCCAACTAATCAGATCCATAACCACAAATTTATAGCAAGTCCAACTAATCAGATCCACAACCACAAATTCATCCCTAGAATATGAACTCTCAATCACAGGTGTTAGGTTTTTATTCTTGGCAATCCCGTTTGACAAAACTCCTTTCAGTTGTACTTATTTTCGCACTTTTTATTTTAGTGAGGTTATGAGTTTTTAGATGCGAATCCAACCCGAATTGTGCTGTGCAGAGAAGTTTGTGATGTTAATTCTTTCAAGATTGCCACTTCACTGATTGTGACGAGGATCGAGCTGCCCGGTCAACTTGCGGAGGTCCAGGGGGTAGCGCCCCTTGGTGGGTCCGAGGTAGCGCCCAGGTGGGATCAAGGGGCAGCGCCCCTGAAGCAAAATGCAAAATTGCTTCCGAAGTTGCCTGTCCACCCTTGCTTGCTCGAGTGAAGGCTACGTCTGGCAAAAAACCTAAGAAGGATGAATGTGTGCTCGAGCAAAGGTTGTGTGGCTTGAGCGAAGCCACTTATGGAAAACACGCATTTTTGGTTCCTCGCTCGAGCGAGAGAGTCTTCGCTCGAGCGAGCTTCGCAGTCCCAGATTTCTATAAGTACGTGTTTCTGTCAGATTTTAGGATTACTTCTTCAGATCTTCTTTTTGGTTATTAAGGTTTATATCTGGGGATATTTTGCTAGTTTTCTTTGATGTTTAATGGAGTATTCAACTCATGGGTTAAGAAGAATACATCAAAGGTTTGTTTGTTCATTCTATACAAAAGAGAGAGTTGTTCTTCGGCGGATTCTAAAGAATTTGAGCCTGAAGCTTTGGTGGATTCTGGATTGGCTCATCGTCAAGACAATTCTAAGGTGAAGACGGGGCTGGAAGAGACACATAGGGGTTGGTTCAATTTGGGCGTGGATTCGCTAGGTAATTGAGAGTATACATGTGTAATTCCTTTATATCTTCTTAGTGGATTGTTTTGTGGCTGTTGCCCGTGATTTTTTATCACAATTGGAGGTGCTCCAATTGTGATTTTTTCACGTTAAAATCATTGTGTCAATTTGTCTTGATTGTTTGATTGGTATTGTTTTATTGCTTTAAATTGATACATAATCACAAATCAATATCTAGCTGATTTCTAGATTTTTCAACAAGTCTCATTAAAAAAAAGGAACAATAAAATGACAATCAATTGGGTGCCAATTACTAACATTAAATGACAATATGCTCATGGATGTATTCAACTCCTCTAGCTAAATTAAGGGCAATTTGCACCCTAGTAGACCATGGCAATGGGTCCCTATCTAAAAGCAACATAAGTTATACAATCATAAAACATATTGAAATACCAAGGGATAGAATTCACACTTCATGGATGCATAAGAATTTTTCACCTAAACCACGTATATGTTGACTTAAGTTGCCATTCTCAACGAATTCATAGACTAAAACTAACGAACCCTCCACATAGTGACCTATTAAGCACACCTACATTGAATTTTCAATAATATTAGTAGCACATAAACTCAATAAAAATCAACAACTAAACCCCATGTGACGGGGACAGGGGTGGTGATAGCTTTCCCGTCGGGGATCGGGGCCATGGACGAGGAAATTTTTGCCATCGGGGATCAGGGACAGGGAGTGTGATCCCTGGTCCCGCCCCACCCCGTTGCCATTCCTAATTTGGGTAAGATAAAGAGTTTGGGCCTTTTATTATTATTATATTTTTGGGTAGGATAAAATTTGGACCCTTTAGTTTTGTTTTGTTTTATTTTAGGCCTTTTTATTCAAAAAATAAATAAATAATAAATCACATGGACCTATTATATTATATCAAAAAATTGGACTTTTCCAAATTTAGAGGCCTAAAGCCCGGGCTTGGTTCTCTTTATGGTCTAGCCGGCCCGGTTTGTTAGAAGCAAATTCTATAATACACACTTCATTTTGGGAATGGATTGGGTACCATATGCTTTAATTATCATATTTGTGATTTTTTATTATGATTTATGATTTTTTGTTGTAACTTTAATTTTTGAATTTGAATTTCTTGCGTTTTCGGATGTTGGCTTTAGTAATTTTTTTTTATAATTTAGTCAATTTTCTTAGATCACATAACTTAGATGAACCTAAACGGTAAAATATGTGTGGGAAATTCTATTAAAAAAATAATAATAATAATAATAATAATAATAAATACAAAAAAAATGTATTAAATTTTTGTATTTAGTGAATTTGAAAAAAATTATAAATATTTTACTTTTTAAATGCATCTAAAATATAAAAAAAAAATGATTAAAATATTTAAAAGTTCACAAAAATAGGAAAAAATAAAAATAACAAACACATTACAACATGCGGTTTTAGGGACTAAACTCTTTTGTCAAAATTTTCTAATGGTAGTTCAAAAATCAATTTTCTTAGATCACATAACTTAGATGAACCTAAACGGTAAAATATGTGTGGGAAATTCTATTAAAAAAATAATAATAATAATAATAATAATAATAATAATAATAAATACAAAAAAATGAATTAAATTTTTGTATTTAGTGAATTTGAAAAAAAAATTATAAATATTTTACTTTTTAAATGCATCTAAAATATAAAAAAAAAATGATTAAAATATTTAAAAGTTCACAAAAATAGGAAAAAATAAAAAAAATAAAAATAACAAACACATTACAACATACGGTTTTAGGGACTAAACTTTTGTCAAAATTTTCTAATGGTAGTTCAAAACTAAAATTTTGTCGCAAAAAACAAAAAATCCGAAGTGGCAAATTATTTATTTTTTTGAATTTCGTTTATAAAATTTTTCAAAATCTGCTGAAAACAAATTTTGAAATCAAACTGAATTAACTTCGTCCAATATTTGTTAAAATACAATTATCACTAAATTCTTATAAAAAATTATTTAACTTTAATAGTATCGTAACATAATATCTACATTAATTAAATTAAAATTATGATTAATTTCCCCTCTTTAAATTAGACGACATTCACACTAAAATTGGGTTCCAAAAATTTCTTTCCCTTTGTTTTTTTGACTAAATTATAAATACATCATGTGAAATTTGCTTAAAATATGAGTTATTTTCTCCGGCTTAAAAAATCACAAATATTCCACTGTCAGAATTTTTTATTTAACAGAATTAATTAAAAAAATAAAATTTTAACTATTGTCTTATACAATGATAAAATTATCTAAATTATTAATTAAAATAAATTGCTAATATCATTAAAAATTGTTAGTTGATTTGATAATTTATTAATAAAAATGACTATTTATTATAAAATTAGAAATTCAAAAGGTGGGATATAATTTCTAAAATTATAAAGGGAAATCCTATTTTAAGCTAACTTAAAAGATGGTATATTTATAATTTGGGCGAATTACACTAACGTTCCTGTAGTTTGGGGCTTGTGTTACTTTGGCCATTAACCTTTCAATTGTGACACATTTGAACTTAAATTTTGAATCTCATTTCAAATAAGAACAATTGAAGACATTGTTACTTCATTTGAAGGGCAAAGTCATCAATTTGATAAATATAAATAATTTGACAAAAATAAATGTCAAAAAATTATTTTTTAAATTTTTAAAAAAATATTTTTGAATTTTTAAAAATTATTTCTACCCACCAAATATAAAATTATACATAAAATGATAAATCTTTTATATTTTTATTTTTCACTTTTCTACCACATCAATTTTTAATATGTGTTTAGATGATGATCATATTGATTATTTTTGTTGATATTTTTTTTATGATTATCATATAATAGATGGTTAAATTTTTATTAATAGATATTTTTGGATAATTATTATGTAATAAATGATTATTAGACTTTTAATGTGTAATTGATATGTTTAATATATTAAATGTTTTTAGTTTTGAATTTTTTGATTTAATGGATTGGTTTAATAATGACATCAAAATTATCGTCATGCTTGATTTTTGAAAAAATAAAAAATAATTTAACGAAAATAAATATAAAAAATTATTTCTTCCCTATCAAAAGATAAACTTATAAGTGTTTTTAATTTTTTTCACCAATTTAATTTGTAGTTTCTTAGAAAAAAAAAAATTCAAAATAGTTTCTGAAAACCAAAACAAATAGAACTTTATAATTAATAAAGTTTCAACATTATTCATTAAAAAAGACCATTACATTCCAAATAACATACAATTAACCAATACAAAATAAATTATATGACGATTTTATCCTTAACATGGACCATTTACAAAGGAAACATCTTTGATTGTTTTTGTTTGGAATAAGATTTAAAATTCAAAATTCAAAATCAAATATATCACATTTAAAAAATCAGTGATCAAAATAACATAAATTCCAAATTATTTGCCTATGTAATTTACTATTTATTTATTTAATTTTTCTAATCTTATAAGAATAATGATTGAGAACCCCCACAAAAATTCCACCCCCACAACCCTCATATCATTCTATATGAGAGAGAGAGGAAAAAAAATTAAAAAATAAAATAAAAACACACATGAACCAATCACACACATTTAACAGTCATGGCTCTCCAAATTAGGGTCCAAGCTTTTTCCCTCTTATAATTCCCTCCCTCTTGCGCGTTCCCTCTTAAAATTCTCCCACTAACACCGATCTATCTCTGTACAGTGGGAAAGTTTCTCTCTTCTTCGAGTTCGATCCATCACCACCTCCCTCCATCTGCCATTTTCGTCTGCCATCACCCGTGAGTCCTCTCTCTCTCTCTCTAACAGTATAATTGTTATTTTTTTTAAATATTTTTTCGCAATTATTATATTTTTAAATATATTTATGCTAGGTTTGTATAAAATTTAAAAATATTAAAAAATTCAGTGATAATGAAAAAAAAGTATCTGCTTGAAAACAAAAATACTTGATATTAAAGCAACAAGAAAGTGTCTTTTCTTATTATTCCTTTCTTTTTTTTTCTTTTTTTTTAAACTACTTTATTAGAAACTGGAATAAAAAAAAAAAAAAAGAAAAAGAAAGAAAATATGAATTCTTATACAATGCATTTTTTGTTATGATTTCGGTGTTTTTATCGAGCCGTATCTATCAAAATTCCTCCAGTAAAAGAAAAGAGAAAACTTCTTTTTTAGTTATTTAAATGAATCCTCTTTTCCGAATCTAATTAAACCCCCACGAAAAAAAGTTAACACTCTAATTTTCATGATTTTTTTATGATCCTATCTTGGTTACGCCCAATTCATTGTTCGACAAAAGATCCATTTGTATACAATAATTACATTGTAGCGCGTATAGTTTAGTGGTAAAAGTGAGATTCGTTCTACTAACCCCTTAATAGGATAGTTTCCAGGAATTCTTTGTTTCTAAATATTTAGCTTCCAACAATTAGTTTATTTGGTACATCATGAAACAAAGATCATTGTTCATAGCATTTCATTGATAGATTCTATCCGAGATAGATTCCATCTGCTATGTTGACTTAGAATGACAAGAAAATTCATGTTTCAGACAAATCAACAATCGTTGAAACAAAAATAGGCTGCACAATAGATGTTGGGTATGGAAACTGTAAAACTGATATTCGACAGCATGTAAAGTTTTTTTTATTTTTATTTTCAAATTAAGTTGACAGTACTAGTTTGCATTGTATATTACATTTCTCAAACCAAAGCATCCACAACAACCACATATATTCACAAATATAAAACATAAAATGTAAAAATATTCATTAATTCACATTCAAATACAAAAATACTATAAATAATAAAAACTAAAACATATAAGTATTACACAAATAAAATGTACAAATCGAAATCTTTTATATA
Organism: Camellia japonica; assembly: GCA_030407325.1. Taxonomy (NCBI): domain Eukaryota; kingdom Viridiplantae; phylum Streptophyta; class Magnoliopsida; order Ericales; family Theaceae; genus Camellia; species Camellia japonica. Next base: position 40,237,012 of record JAPPVO010000036.1, on the reverse strand, counting down.
TATTCTGAGAATACTTTGCCCAAGATTTGACTTCATTGAATATTGTAGCGATCCCGGTTTCGATCCTTCTTTCATGTTTTGCCACTTCGACTGGACCGGTCGGGGATCGAGCTGCCCAGTCTGCTCGCGGAGATCTAGGGGGCAGCGCCCTTTGGCGGGTCCGAGGGCAGTGCCCTGGCGGGGTCAAGGGGCAACGCCCCCGAAGTAAAAAATGCAAAATGCATTCGAAGTTGCTTGTCTGCTTGAGCGGCCGTTTATGCGCTCGAGCAAAGAATATTTGGTTTCAGAAGTTTAACTTGTCTGTAAAAGTACTAGGTTGGTGTATTTGACGCTTGAGCGGGGCATTCTACGCTCGAGCGGACCATGTTATATGAGTTCATGAATCTGATATTTCATATCACTTTTTCAGTCCTCTCTCTCTCTAAAACTCTCCAGAATTCCAGATCGGGAGATTCTCTCTCTAAAAGTCATCTTCTCTCTTTGATTTCTCCAAATCCATTGGGATTTAGACCTAAATTCTTCACCAAAGTTGGTTATCATCTTGAGGGCTTCGTTGTGTGCGGTGAAGATCAAGTTTCGACACCGTTGATTTTGGGGGTTTCATCTCATTTCTATAGGTATGCAAAACAATGCTCAAATGATGAAACCAACCCCAAGAAGTCCCTATGCAGACCAAAATCAGAGGCAAAATGTGTTGGGATGGTGGTCCAGAATGCATTCAAATGAAGCTCCTGCAATGGCTCGTAAACATGGCATAAATGCACAACTCTAAGGAGCATTTAAAACATGGAAAATGTGGAAGTATGGCATACATATAAGCTCTAAAATACCATGCAAAGTGATGCTACGACATGAAAATACCTCAACATAGGCATGCAATAGGCTCCAAAACTCGAAGCTAGGCATGGATATTGAACTACAAGTATGCATAAAAAGCATCATTCGACCATAAGGCCCAAAAATAGAGCTAAGGCAGTCTAAAATATGTACAAAATCAGTTCAAGGCATGGCCAAAAAGTGCTAACATGAAGGGCCAAAACAATATGCAACATAGGCTAGTAAGCATGGTTTACACTACATGTATATGAAACATTCAAGAGGTCACAAAACCAGCCAAATTCAGGGGTATGACATGCTAAATAAACCCCAAAAACTCAATGAAACATGGTCCATGCATGCAAGAATGATAGGCTCCTTTCATAGGCTATAAAGAGGGTTGTTCTACACATGCAAGAGGGAGACCTAATATGGAAAAACCACCTCTGGAAAGAGGTTATGAAGGCCCTAAAACTCACTGAAAAGGGCCTGAAATGAGGCTTGGAAGCATGCACACATGGGCTCCCTTGTAAGGCCAAGAATGCTAGTAAACAAGACAAGGGGTGTGAGGGTCACCCCTCTCTGATTTTAGTGCTCAAAAACACATGCTAGCCACTGAAAATCCACTGGATTACAGTGGATAGAAGGCCAAACAAAGGCCAATGCAAAGGCTCTAAGGCATGGCTCAAAATAAGATGAAATGAAGCATGCAAAGGGGTAGATGACCCCCAACAGAAAAATGGCCTTAAACAAACATGTTAAGAAGCTCAAAATAAGACTTTTTTCAGTTTATGACAAAGCTCAAATATGCTTGCAAACTAGGCTAAAAGATGGAACAAAAAGATGCCAAAAAGAGGGAAAGAAGTGTTACCCTTGAAGCTCAGCAACTCCAGCAGCTTTGGGGCCAAAAACTCAGACCTTAGGACCTGTCAAGACCTTCCAAGAAGCTTAGGTTGGTATTGGAGGTGTTAGGCTAAGAGGTGTAGTGTAAATGTGCAAGAACAATGGTCTTTTGAAACTAAAATAGAGAGAAAGAGAGAGATATAACTTGTATGCCTCAAAACAAAAATCTGAACCCTCTACAAGGAAGGGGAGCTCTTCCTTTATAGAGCTAAGGGTCCAAAGCTTCTTCAAGAAGCTTCAAACCAAGGTGGAAGATCCTCCATACACGTATATGGAGGATCCAGTCTATACCTCCCAGCTGGCACAACTGGAATCAACTCACTGAGATAAGACAGGAGGAAAGGGGCCGACCAGTTCAAGTGGTCAGCCGACCAGTTCAGGTGGTCGGCCAGCCAGGTCAAAAGGGTCAACTCCATGAAAGGTGGTCGACAGTCCCATTTGGTGGTCTCCCAACTGAAAGCAAGCTAGTGGTGTTGTGGGAGACCAGTAATTGTGGCCCAAAAGTGAGGGAGACCACTTACCTGTCAAGGATACCGGCCGGCGGGAGAAAAGTGGTCTCCAAGGAGAAAAGGTGGTCTCCCACCCTTGTACCACCTTCCTAACAATGAAAATAGGGTCCATGCCAAAAATGAACCAAGACGGATGCAAAATGAGGGTTTGGGGGCCAAAACGCGCAGCCGGGTGCCCCGAAAACTGACTGTTAAGCATCGAAAGTGGTGTGCGACCACGAAGGTGGTCTCCCGGGCCACAGTGTCCCTCTAGAGAGAGGAAACAAGGTGTGTGCCAAAAACCGGAGCAAATGGAGAAAGTTAAGCGGTCCCGAACCGAGGCGCGCGGCCGACGGCTCTGAAAATCGTAAACTGGTCTCCAAACAGGAACAGTGGTCTACGACCATGAAAAGTAGCCTACGGCCACTGAGAGATGGTCTACGAGACCTCTCCCTCCCTTCGGGAAGAGAAATCAGAACCTGGTTCGCAAACCGAGGCAAAGCACAAAAGAGTCTCGAAGTCCGGAGGCAAGGCTCTCAGCCGAGACTCCGTAACCTCAGGACGAGCACAATATGCGCAATCACCGAGCGCTCAATCGATGACGTCTGAGTCTTAAGGTCAGTCAAAAATGGGGTGTCGACACCATGCCCATGATAAAACAATTTATCTCTCTTCTTATAACGCATGCAATGCTGAGATGCAACAATAGATATAAAACCATTTCCATTTTAAACCATATCTGTTACATGAATACAGGCTCTATGAATCTCTAGGTGAGTGTCTGCAAGTAGGCCCTAATGCACTACCACTATCATTTTTACCAGTAAACTGGAAGACTCGACACCTAACCGCGCGGTTCTACACCCCCTACCCAGATTCACCAAGTATTCATCTTTTCACAAACAAATATATTTCTAAACATTTCTCAAAAACAGATATATTTCTAATGAAATGAATGTAATGCAATGTCCAATGCAACAAATGAGGAATGTGGTTCAATTTACCTAAGTCTCATGCATTTCTACAACAATCATGGCTATCCTCCATCAATAGTCCAAAATAAATATTTCTAAACGGATATTTAAACAATTAAATTCCAAAAAAAATTCTGATAAATACAATCTATTCCACATCTCATCAAATATGAACAACTACACTAGTTTTCATATCACAATCACGTCCGTTAACCTCTCAAGGTCAATTTCGAACTGTGTCAGTTTTATTCCAACAGATACATTAAACAAAATAATACCGTTAATGCCCAAGAAAACATCATTTCTTCCAAACTCATTCTCCAAGAATTATTCAACTATGACATACTATTAATCAAAAGCCCCAAAAGTTAAACATAATTCCTTGTTTTATTTAAAAATGCTCTTTTGGTCGCAAACCGGTAAAATTTTTAAAAACGATCAAATCGAAGTCCATTTTTGTTCAAATTTAAAACATAGCTTTTCATAACCTTACAAACATATTCCAAGTTTACACTTTCGCAATTTGGGCATCAACTTTTTATTTTTTCTCAAAATTTCCCTTTAAGCAAATAAATCACAAATTTTTCAAAAATTTTAATTAAATTATATACAACTCTAAGCTCCATATAATCAAGTGAAAGTGCATAAAGAAGTGTAGAGAAATATCTACCTCAAGCTTAGAGAGAAAATGAATGAAAACTCCAAATTTGATGTTGCTGAAATTCGATCTCCACCGATCAAAACGAAATTCTGAAGTGTTCTTCAATTTGACCTAAGAATTATGGTGTAAAAACTCAATGGATCTTGCTAGATCAATAAAAAAATTAAGGGTTTATGGTAGTGTGTTAGAGAAATATGAGAGAAATAAGAGAGTAAAGGAGAGAGAGAGAGAGAGAAGAGAGAGAGAGAGAGAGATGTTCTCTGCCAAGAACAAAAGGAAACAAATAAAAGCAAGGGGAATGGGGACCCCACGTGGGCTCTCTCATCATTATTATTATTTTATTTTATATATAATAATATATATATATATATCCATTCAAGTATATTTTCACATCATCATAATATTTTGTAACATAAATGATAAATAATATTATTTTATCACTACAAAATATATTTTATTTAATGGTACACACCATAAAATCAACTATCAAATATTTATTATAATCTATATAATAAATAATAACAACTCCGAAGGTGGTATTACCAATTACATTTTAAAAGGACCAAACAGTTAAACGTGAGTCACTAAACAACTCAATTTAAATTAAATCTAAGTCATGAGTTTCACCCATAAGTCAAATATGATCCAATTATATACCAAAATAGACCCAACAAATTTATCTTAAATCATGGTCCGAACACCCAAAACCCAATTTTAAATTTTGCTATAATTAAACTGAATACCAATCAATTTGTGAATTTTCATAAAATAAATACTCATCATTAAATTCTGAAATTTTTAACCAACGTACTAGACTCATATGGGAACAACATATAAAAATTTCATAATTTTCTGAGATGGGGAACTATTTTTAAAAAATACAAAACCGAACTATTTTGGCATAGAATTTACACGACAATCAAATTCGAAAATTTGCTCAATTAAATTGTGCACTGGCTACTTAAAAAAAAAAAAAAATTGGGTCATTACAAAAGTGACAATGTCATAACATATGTTGGAACACTAATTAATATACCAATTGGTATGTATAGCACCACTGATCAATATATATACACAACACAAAATACCACTTGGATCATCCTAAGAAAAGTAAAATCTTGAATTGTAGAACAATGGGTACATGATGAGCCTCTTCTCTCTTCCCATCCTCATCCTAGCACTTCACTTTGCCTCTACAGTGTTGTATGCCAATCCAGACCATATTCATGTAGAAGATGGTATCACCACAAGATTTGTGGTTTATATAACCTGTAGACTCCCAGAAACTCCCGGCCCACTGAAGCTTCATTGCCAATCAAAAGACAACGATCTTGGGGTGCATTTTCTCAACAATGGTCAGAACTTTGCTTGCAGTTTGCGGGAAAATATAATTCCACCCACTCTTTTCGTTTGTCAATTTCGGTGGAATTCCAAGGACAAAAGCTTCATTGTTTTCTACAGAACTTTGAAACCCTATTGCGAGGAACCAAAGGAACCGTGGAGATGTATCTGTGTTGTAACACCTAATGGTTTTTATCTCGGAAATGGTAACCCTAATACACCTAACTCTAAAATAGATGACTCATGATTGAATTTTTAAAAAGTGCTATGTATTTAGAAAAATATTAATTGTTTAAAAAATAGAATAAATTATCAATAAGTCTTACTTTTGGGACTTATTACTCATTAAGTCATATTGGTAAATTTATCTTTCTCTCTCTTGTTTTTATATATAAATTTACACTGATAAATTTATCAGTTAGGACATGTAGATAAATAAGTCTAATTATTAGGATTGATTGGGTAGTGTCTCATTGTTTTTACGTTAATGTAACTTTGATCCTCTCCATTTCATATATGGAGGATTTCCATTGCATAACTAACAGTTATGAAAGAAGAATACAAATTTATAATTATTTTAAATTCGAAAATAATATTACACTTACTGTTGGATGATAGAATGGAGAGCATCACAATTTGGTGTTTTATATGTTATTAATTTTGTTCTCTCAAACTTCTAAAAGATTAATTATCTAGTACTTAAAATGAAAGAGCAATACTACACTTCCAGATATAAAAACTCAAAATATATCTAGAATTTCACAATAATAGTTTAAATTTATTTTAGGTATAAGCTCACAATATCAACTTTAAATGTCAATCATATATTTGATATTCTCATTTTTTTTATGGTACCCTTTCTGGGATCATAGTACCACTGAAAATGAAAATATAAAACATAAATACAATTCAAAGTGAATAAAAAAAATAATAATAAAAGCCAATTTTGAAGTCCTATTTAAAAATAAAATATAAAAGCGAGTACAAAATTTTGTAGGTAAAGTTATACCGGTCACTTCTAATCAGTATATTTAGTTTCAATTTTCTGAATTTAATTTTTTAGAAATTGAGTTTTTTGTTTTTCGTGTGTTTTTAATGAATATTTTTAAAATTTTAAGCAATTTTTAAATTTTTTTAGATACACCTTACTTAGATGTGTCTAAAAAGTAAAATATTTGTAAAAAAATATTTTAAAAAATTAATAAATACACAAAAATACGAAAAATGTACTAATTTTCGTTTTTTTTTTTTTTGCATTTTTTGTATTTAGTGAATTTTTTAAGAATTTTTTTCACAAATATTATACTTTTTAAATATTTTTATGTTAAGCGTGTCTAAAAAATTTTTAAAAAAATGCTTAAAATATAAAAAAAAAAATCAATGAAAAAAAAGGCAAAAAGCAAAATTTTTTGAAAAGTGAATTTTGGAAATCAAAACCAAACAGAATAAATAATTTTAAAATTGCACAAACTTATTATATTACTTGACATTTAAGGAATTAATTTTTATAAGTAAATGACCATCGGCCAAAAGTTAAAAATTGGAATTATTGGCTTGTGTGTGGCATACTTTTTCCTTTACCAAATGAGAGGCTTTTGTTTTTGCTTCCATAAATATATATATTTATATATGTGTGTGTGTCAATTTCCGACCACACTGCCAAACTAGTACTCAGCTACAGCAATCCCGGTTTTCCCTCCATTGATTAGTGTAATCCGGACTTGGTTCCGTGGATGTTGGTTGTGGTATATATCTTGTTTCCGTCCTCCAATACTTTGTATTTGAGTTATAGGATGTTTTGGGCAGGATTGTTATAGGTTTGGTGTGATTGAGAGCAAATGGTTGCTGCCCAAAATTTTGGTCCTTCGCTCGAGCGAGGCTTTTGCCGCTCGAGCGAGCTCTATGTTTTAGTTCCTTCGCTCGAGCGAGAGTTGAGTTTTGTGTTTGGTGGCTCGAGCGAGAAGTCTTCCGTTCGAGCGTGCGTCTGCGTCTCATTTCAAACCTGAGAGCTGTGTTTCTTGGCTCGAGCGAGATTTCCTTCACTCGAGCGAGCGAGGTGTATGTTTTGAGTTTCCTAGCTCAAACGAGCATTCTGTCGCTCGAGCGTGCTTCTGGGTTGCAGACCTGAAGCTACGTTTCGTTGGCTCGAGTGAGTCTTGCTACGCTCGAGCGAGGGTTCTTTGTGTCTGGTCGCTCGAGCGACCAATCCTTCGCTCGAGCGAGCCTGTGTTATATCAGTAGACAACAGCGGGAAACGCTTTACTTTTTCATCTCTTTTCTTTGCACAAACCCTAGATTCGAGCTTCCTCTCTCTCTACACACCTTCTCTCTGGGGTTTCATCTACCTTTAGTGTGTTTCTACCCTAAGTTCTTTGTAAGAAAAATAGAGGGTGTTGAGGGCTTCCTTTTAATCTGAAAAATCTCGAATTTGGAGCACTTTGGATTTTGGTCATCTTCTCCTTTGGACTTCTAATTTCGAGGTAGGGATACCCTACTCCATCTTATGAATTTTGTCTTTAATTTCGGTCATTTTGATTTGTTGGTGATATTGGGTAATTTTGAGAAAAGTTGGGGTTGTTTTGTAATTTATAAAAGAATGGGGTTTTCAAATATTAAAACCCATATGTATGTGAGACATTGGGAAATTGGAATTAATGTTGTATTATTGGTGAAATCAAACATTAGGGTAGATATTGAGGATTTGGGAAAATGCCCTAATTATTGAAATAGATTAATTGTATAATTAATTTGGGAAAAATGTGGAATTGTGTTGAAATCCATGAAATTTAAGAATTATGGGATTGAATGGTATAGTTGGATTAATTTATCACTCACTTATGGAAATGTTGAGATTATATCTGTTTGATGCATTTATTATCTGTTTAGAAATAACTGCTTTGGGCTACGGTGGAGGATAATCTTGATTGTTGTAGACACTGCATGTTGATTAGGGAAAACTAAAACTAATCACATTGTATATGACGGTTGGAATAATACATCAAAGTTGTGTATTGATTGAACATGTATATGATAACGTTTATATGCATTGTGTTGTGTGGGAGAAGATAGGGGATGTACTCCACGGTTTAGGAGGAGATAGGGGATGGACTCCTAAACCGGATGTTATTTGGGAGGAGATAGGGGATGAACTCCAATGATACAGCAAATATGTGTATCGGATTGAAGTGTTAATACAACAAATATGTGTATTAAATGGAAGTGTTAATACAGCGAATACGTGTATTATTTGAAGTATGGAAGTGTTTGAATATGAGACGAAATCTCATTTATAAATTGTGAAGATGTGGAATTATTCTAGTATGAATTCTAGTCTCTTTGAAATGTTTGGCCAGGTCCTGAGCCATATTTATGAAATGGCATGATAAGTAAAGGAAAATGGATTGTATTAAGGACATGATTGTTATGGAACTGTATTGTGAATCAAATTGGTTTTTAAGTGTTAACCATCTATCGAATGCTATTATTTTAGACATTGCTTATAGTTGGTTTAGTATATCTCTACTGGGCTATGGCTCACCCTTTGTGGGACATCATTTTCAGGTCCAGGTGATATGCCACCCCCGAGATCATAACTTGGGAAGTTCTGGGAGTTGAAGACTCTTTTTGGTTATTTTGTTATCTTTTGTTGTATTACATGTAAATTCAAGCCGAGGGCTTAATGTGTATGAGTTAGTACTCTTTTTTTTTTTGTAACCAAGTGTTGGCTTGGAAAGTTGTAAGCCTATAGGGCATTTACTTTTGTTATCAACATGTAATACATCTGTAATGAATACTCTGATAAATAGAAATATGTTTTATTCTCTTATATCTATGCATGTTAAGAATGTTGGGTTTTATGTATTATTTGAGGGCGTGACAACTTGGTATCAGAGCGTATCGGGTTTGAATACTTTGGGTACGTGAGAAGTGATTAGTATCACAATGGGTTCGTCTCATTTGCTAGAGACTTAGATGTAATGTTATGTACTTATATGATAACATGTTTATGTGATTATGTGGGTATGGGACTTAATTTCCAGGATGTTGATTGGATCATTGGGTTTCTGGGAGTCTTGTTGGAAAAGCACTTGATCAATGCTGTTTCTAACCAGAACTCTAGTAACGCCTCGGGACTATCATTATCCGGAAAGGAAATTCGTAAGTACTTATGTGATTATGTGCTTATGTGGAGTGAATTACTGTTGTCCATTGCATTAGGACGCGAGTGTTATAGCTTCGGCACATTTGTGAATGTGCTAATGTTCTTCGTTACCTTTATTAGGATGTCAGGACGAGGACGTGGTATAGCGACCCTGGTTTTCCCTCCATTGATTAGTGTAATCCAGACTTAGTTCCGTGGATGTTGGTTGTTATATATATCTTGTTTCCATCCTTCAATACCTTGTATTTAAGTTATAGGATGTTATGGGCAGGTTTATTACAGGTTGGTAGTGAGTTGAAACCAATGGTTGCTACCCAGAATTTTGGTTCTTCGCTCGAGCGAGACTTTTGTCACCCAAGCGAGCTCTGTGTTTTTGTTCCTTCGCTCGAGCCAGGTTTCCTTCGCTCAAGCGAGAGTTGAGTTTTGTGTCTTGTGGCTCGAGCGAGAAGTACTACACTCGAGCGTGCATCTGCGTCTCATTTTGACCTGAGAGTTGTGTTTCTCGGCTCGAGCGAGATTTCCTTCGCTCGAGCGAGCGAGGTGTATGTTTTGAGTTTCCTCGCTCGAGCGATCTCACTCGAGCGAGCATTCTGTCGCTCGAGCGTGCTTCTGGGTTGCAGACCTGAAGCTTCGCATTCTTGGCTCGAGCGAGGCCTTCTACGCTCGAGCGAGAGTTCCTTGTGTCTGGTCGCTCGAGCGACCAATCCTTCGCTCGAGCGAGCCTGTGTTATATCAGTACACAGCAGCGGGAAACACTTCACTTTTTCATCTCTTTTCTTGGCACAAACCCTAGATTCGAGCTCCCTCTCTCTCTACACACCTTCTCTCTAGGGTTTCATCTACCTTTAGTGTGTTTCTACCCTAAGTTCTTTGTAAGAAAGATAGAGGGTGTTGAGGGCTTCCTTTTAATCTAAAAAATCTTGGATGTGGAGCACTTTGGATTTTGGTCATCTTCTCCTTTGGACTTCTAATTTCAAGGTAGGGATACCCTACTCCATCTTATGAGTTTTGTCTTTAATTTTGGTCATTTTGATTTGTTGGTGATATTGGGTAATTTTGAGAAAAATTGGGGTTGTTTTGTAATTTATAAAAGAAGGGGGTTTTCAAATATTAAAACCCATATGTATGTGAGACATTGGGAAATTGGAATTAATGGTGTATTATTGGTGAAATCAAACCTTAGGGTTGATATTGAGGATTTGGGAAAATGCCGTAATTATTGAAATGGATTAATTGGTATAATTAATTTGGGAAAAATATGGAATCGTGTTGAAATCCATGAAATTAAGAAATTAAGGGATTGAATGGTGTAGTTGGATTAATTTATCACTCACCTATGGAAATGTTGAGATTATATCTGTTTGATGCATTTATTATCTGTTTAGAAATAACTGCTTTGGGCTATCGGTGGAGGATAGTCTTGATTGTTGTAGACACTGCATGTTGATTAAGGAAAACTAAAACTAATCACATTGTATATGACGGTTGGAATAATACATCAAAGTTGTATATTGATTGAACATGTATATGATAACGTTTATATGCATTGTGTTGTGTGGAAGGAGATAGGGGATGTACTCCACGGTTTAGGAGGAGATAGGGGATGGACTCCTAAACCGGATGTTATTTGGGAGGAGATAGGGGATGAACTCTAATGATACAGCAAATGTGTATCGGATTGAAGTGTTAATACAGCAAATATGTGTATTAAATGGAAGTGTTAATACAGCGAATATGTGTATTATTTGGAATATAGAAGTGTTTGGATGTGAGATGAAATCTCATTTATAAATTGTGAAGATGTGGAATTATTCTAGTATGAATTCTAGTCTCTTTGAAATGTTTGGCCAGGTCCTGAGCCATATTTATGAAATGGAATGATAAGTAAAGGAAAATAGAGTGTATCAAGGACATGATTGTCATGGAACTGTATTGTGCTTCAAACTGGTTTTTAAGTGTTAACCATCTATCAAATGTTATTATTTTAGTCATTGCTTATAGTTGGTTTAGTATATCTGTACTGGGCTGTGGCTCACCCTTTATGGGACATCATTTTCAGGTCCAGGTGATATGCCACCTTCAAGGACATAGCTTGAGAGGTTCTACGAGTTGAAGACTCTTTTGTTTTTTTGATATCTTTTGATGTATTACATGTAAATTCAAGCCAAGGGCTTAATATGTATGTGAGTTAGTACTCTATTCTTGTAACCAAGTGTTGGCTTCGAAAGTTGTGAGCCCGTAGGGCATTTATTTTTGTTGTTAACATGTAATACTTTTGTAATGAATATTCTCATCAATGGAAAGATGTTTATTTCTCTCATGTCAATATATGTCAAGATTGTTGGGTTTTATGTATTATTTTGAGGGCGTTACACGTGGAGATAGGCATGGTAGGCCTAGGAGGCAGGAAATGCCTATACCGGATGACATTCCGGCGCAGCAAGAGGGAGTTAGTCAAGCCAATGTGGCCGAGCCACTGGGTCAGCAGGCCATGGGTGCCTTAGCCCGCGAGTTAGCAGGAGCTTTGAGGGAATCCATGGGCATTCTCAGAGCTGAGAACCAAGTTCAGGCCCAGGTTGTTGATGCAGGGCCTTCCTTTCTGAAGAGAGAGTTTTTCCAGTCTAATCCGGATGAGTTTTTGGGGGATCCGAAAGAGCCACTTAAGGCTGATGAGTGGTTGGAGCAGATAACTAAGACGTTTGAGATGCTTGGCATTGAAGACGGGGCACTGAAGGTGACCTTGGCATCTTTCCAGCTAAAAGGGGATGCGGGTCAGTGGTGGAAGTTCATGAGGGGTCGTGTTGGTGGTACTTGGGAGGCCTTTGTGGATGCTTTCCAGGAGAAGTTCCTGTCTCCCGCTGTCAGGGAGAAGTTGAGAGATCAGTTCTGCCAGCTTAAGCAACTGAGTTCATCAGTGGCCGAGTTTGAGGCCGCATTTACTAGTTTATCCAGGTTTGCACCTGAGCTTGTGGCGTCTGAGGAACACCGCTGTCTGGAATTTGAGAAGAAGTTGAGGCACGGGCTCAAGATGAGGTGTAGACACCCCATTTTGACCGGCCCTAAGACTTGGGCACTTTGTTTTGACCACCCCCTGATGAAAATTGAAATATACCATTTTATGAATTTCTCAGTTGAAAAATCAAATTGAAATTTTAAATCCCAAACCTCACCTATTTTGGCCAAATTAGTTTATATCATATAGTTTATTATTTTGTTGTATTTTATAATTTTATATGTTTTTATATAATTTGTGTGTTGTATATATTTGAGGGTGTGTATTTTAGAAATAAAAAATACAAAAAACAAAACAAAAAATGAAAAATGAAAAAGAAAATAAAGAAAAGAAAAAGAGAGGGTCAGGTGATGATAAGTTTTGAGTGGAAAATAATTCAGTGGAGTGGGACTCAATTTGTGAAGTAAGTTTGAAAAATGGTGGAGGAGTTTGAAAATAAAACACATACAACTTTCGGTGGAGATAGATTAGAATTGTGGAGAATAACAAAACAAAAAAGAAAAAGAAGAGTGGAGATGATAGATAAGTTGAACTTTTAAAAGGATACATGGATACAGCTCACAAGGGGGCCTCTGTCTCTCCACTTTGATTTTAAAAATGTAAAGCAAAAGAGAGGTTCACATGGCCCGGGGGGGGGGGCTTCAAGGCATGGGGTGATATGTTTGTTTAATAAAAACAACACAGGCAGACAACACTACATCTCATCTCTCTCCCTTTCGAATATAAACACACAAAGGCATACACACATGAAAAAGGGGGAGATTCTTTATTTGAGCTAAAACACACACACGGGTTCAGAGGGAGAGAGAGAGGACACTCACACACATGCGCACATTCACGCACAGACCTATCACCACCCACATGGCACACAACACAAACTAATCTCTCTCTCTCTCTCACTCTCGGCATCAACCGGATACACACATACCCAGCTCCATTCTCCATAGCCACAGACACACGGCAACCGACACCACCGCAGCCATCACACACCACACCACCGCTGCCATCACACACCATTCACAACATCACACAGCACAGACACACTGCTACACCATACACACATACCACCAACTTCATATTTACACAGCACACACAACCCATGCATACATATGATTCACATTCACACACCCAAGAGAGACACCCAGCAGATGCATACATAGACAGCCTACACACCAAACCCAGTTCTCTCTTCTCTCTCTAGATTCCTAGGTTGCTGACTCTCTAAGACACCCAACACACATACAGAACAAAAACACACATTGATCACAGACAATACAGACTGAGACATTAACACAGGCACTGATCTCTCTCTAATCTCTCTCTCGGTGTGCATGGAGAGAGGGCCTTGATCTGAGCTAAAACACCCACACACCACACAATACATAGACACATCCACGGCCATGGACTCGCTCTCCCTCTCGGCTAGATGACACAGCTACACGCACATGGACTGAACCTCTATCTCCATCTCTCTCGGCATGCACACATGCACAACACTACCATCCATACAAAAGACACAGAGATACACAACACAGACATGGTGTAGAGAGAGAAGACACACACAAGAGAGAGTGCTTACTCCTCTCTCTCTCTCTAGCCTGAACCATCTCTCTCTCTCTCTCTCTCTCTTCTCTCTCTCTCTCTCTCCATGGGGCACTAGAACCACAAGCATAAATGATCACAGAGGAGATCTCCACAGGAGGGAGATGCACTGATCTCTCTCTCTCCCTCTCTCGGCAGACCACTACAAACCCAGCTCTCTCTCTGTCTCAACTTTCTCTCTTTTCACATTCAGTCACTCACATATGATCTTCTCTTCTCTATTGCAAATAATTTCAGTTTCAAAACCTAATAATGGAGGAGAGAAACAGAAACAATTATGGCTTCCTTGATCTGAGACAGATCATGGACGGAACCGGAAGGAATTGTTCTATGGAGAAGAAGGTGGGGCTTCCATTGAAAATGAGTACATGGGCTAAGGCGTTGAAGACAACTGGTTCTTTGTCAGTTGATGGTTTATGAGTGGCCGGGGGTTTAAAACATTGAGCTTACTTGATGGGCCCAATTTCCAGTGGAGAAAAGGAGTGGAATGCACCAAAGGGTTACTGAGTTGATGTTCTTATTTTATTTTTATTTTGAGTGTTTGTAAGGATCTTATTTTATTATTTCTTCTTCCCCCTTCTTTATTCGGATCTGTAATAATTCAAGTATTGTAATAATCCCCACCCCGCTTCTTCTATCCCATTCTTTAATCGCTTTCCCTAACTGTAAACTATGTATATATCTTGACATGCCATGCATATCCATGCTTACTTCATGTCTCATGCATTTAAGATTCGGCCTAAAATTTACAGTGTGTGGATTTAATCAATTCTTCTATGATTCTGTGCGTTATCGTATGTTTTGAGATGATTCGCATGCCATATTCTAAAAGCCCAATCTTTAGTGCATCTCATGAGTGAATTGCATTAGATTCTGTATATAAGATCATGCATATTTTACTAACTTTGTTTTGTAGTTGTTCGAGGGACGTCGGTCAATCTGTGGTTTTTATGCTTAGCATTCCATTTGTGTGTGTTTTTTCTTACTATGTGTTAGCATTCTACCATGAGGCTACTTGCTTACTTGATATAAACTGTTGAATGCCTGTGGATGAAGGCTTGTTGTTTGAATTGGAATAATTCAATAAATGTACGTTTAAAGCCCTTTGCAGTGGCAAATTCACAAACTTTAAGCCCACTTTGTCAAGTGGCAAATTCAAACCTTTTTCGAAAAAATAAACATGAAATTGAATTGTTCCAATTAGCAAACTAGTCTATACTTGTATGCTTCACATAGTAAATTTTAGGATTTATTCAATAATCAGAACATGAACATATATAAGAAAATAAAAAGCCATATCATGGTTTAGTAGAGGCCGATCTTTTGATCAGGTGAGCGGGGGTACTCATTATTGACCTTTCCCTCTCATACCTAAGGTTCCGAGCCAAGCATCCTTGGTTACGACGAACAGTGGCCTTGGCACCGAGTCATGGGTTTCCTAATTCCAAAATATTAGGTGGCGACTCTGAGATCTGATGACGCCAGTCCATTTTTGACAAAATTGCAATAAAATGGATTTTCACTAAAAGTTGCCAAATCTGGACTCTCATCTATATTTCACATTGCACTCGTGAGACTTGAGATCAAAGAGATCTCAGGAGTCCGGACTATTTAACGCGCGCGGGTACCCCCCGGGCATGTTACATGAGGGTTGGAGGGTCTATGACCCGAGGGTATGGGCGTCTTGTGGATGCTGCAGCCCATATGGAGATTATGATGCATGAGGAGGATGAGAGGTTGAGGGGCTCTAAGAGGAGTCAGGATGGTCAGGGTAATGGCAGGAGACAGAGGGGTTCTAACCCTCAGCAATCTGAGGGTGGTTTTGCTAGGTCCACCTTTCTAGTACCGAGTGCAGGTTCTGGGAGAGGCGGTCATGGAGACATTACTTGTTACAAATGTGGCCAGCTGGGTCACAAGTCTCCAGCTTGCTCGCAGAGAAGAGGAGGTCAGAGAGCTGCTTCATCTTCGGCTCGACCTCAGAGCCAGAGTCAGGGCAGAGGCCAGCCGCTCTCTTGTTATCAGTGTGGTCAGGCGGGGCACCTGAAGAGGTTTTGCCCGCAGTTGAGTGCCACATCGGGTGCGTCTAGTTCTAGGCAGACGTAGAGTTTTAAGCCAGCACAGTCTGTTCAGGCCTCGAGGGCTAATCAGGGAGCTTCGTCGTCCCAGTCTGTGCAGCAGTCTTTTGCTCCTAGGGGTGAGCAGGTAGAGCAGAGACCTTCAGGGCGCGTGTATGCTGTTACCGCGCAGGATCTTGTACCTGTTCCATCTGTTGTGAGAGGTACCTTCTTGTTTTGTAACTCGGTTGCTAATGTGTTGATTGATACGGGTGCATCCCACTCCTTTATATCTGCTGCATTTGCATCTGTTTTGGGGTTGGAGTTGGCGCAGTTAGCATCTCCTATATGTGTTGTATCGCTTGTTGGGGGTGAACTGATTTTGACACAAGGGTGTCAGGGCTGTGATATAGAGGTCGCCGACCGCCGGTTTCCATTTCCTTTTGTAGTTATGGCTATGTCGGTTTTTGATATTATTTTGGGTACGGACTGGCTATCATCATACCGGGCTATTATCGATTGTTATCGCCAGAGGGTCACAGTATGTACCCAGCGGGGATTGTTTCCATTTCTTGGGGGATCGGGTTGGTAGTGTTTTGCCACCAGTGTATGATCCGCGAGGGCGGAGTGAGCTTAGTGGTCTTCTTGCTAGCTTTATGAGTAGTGAGTGTGATAAGACCTAGACTGTATTGCCGAGAGTGGTTTGTGAGTATTCGGATGTTTTTCCCAAGGACCTTGTTAGCTTACCACCTCATCGAGAGATTGAGTTCTCTATTGATCTAGTGCCCGGCACGGCACCGATTTCGATGGCACCATATCGTTTTGCCCCAGCCGAGTTGAGTGAGTTGAAGATTCAGCTCCAGGAGTTGCTAGATAAGGGCTTTATTCGCCCTAGTGTTTCGTTGTGGAGAGCACCGGCCCTCTTTGCTAAAAAGAAAGATGGTGCCTTGAGGCTTTGCATTGATTACCGGAAGTTGAATCGGGCTACGGTCAAGAATAAGTACCCTATGCCCCGTATAGATGATTTGTTTGACCAATTGAAGGGGTCTCGTTGTTTCTCTAAGATAGACTTGAGATCGGGTTACCATCAGTTGAGGGTCAGGGAGGAGGATATTCCGAAGACGGCATTCCGTACACGGTATGGCCATTATGAGTTTCTGGTGATGCCTTTTGGGCTCACCAATGCACCGGCAGTATTTATGGATTTGATGAACCGGATATTCCGGGAATTCTTAGATCGTTTTGTGGTCGTTTTCATGGACGACATCCTGATTTATTCGCCTTCTGAGGAGGAGCACGAGGAACACTTGAGAGTGGTGCTTGAGTTGCTTAGAGCCCATAGGCTGTATGCCAAGTTTGGGAAGTGTGAGTTCTGGCTAGGAGAAGTCAAGTTCTTAGGCCATGTGGTCTCCGGGGAAGGGGTGTCTGTTGATACATCCAAGATTGAGGCAGTGCAAGATTGGGCACAGCCTAAGAGCGTTTTTGAGATCCGCAGTTTTCTGGGATTAGCTGGGTATTACCGCCGGTTTGTAAAGGATTTCTCTAGGCTAGCTTCACCATTGACTAGATTGACAAGGAAAGGGGTCAAATTTGTATAGAGTGAGACTTGTGAAAAGTCGTTCCAAGAATTGAAAGTTAGATTGACCACCGCTCCGGTCTTGATTATTCCAGAGATGGGTTTGGATTATGCAGTTTATTGTGATGCCTCACGAGAGGGTTTGGGTTGTGTGTTGATGCAAGAGGGGAAAGTGGTAGCATATGGCTCACGTCAGTTGAAAATACATGAGAGAAATTACCCTACACATGACCTAGAATTGGCAGCTGTGATTTTTGCCTTGAAGACTTGGAGGCACTACCTTTATGGTGAGAGGTTCGAGGTATTTTCGGATCATAAGACTCTGAAATATCTGTTTACATAGAAAGACTTGAACCTGAGGCAGAGGAGGTGGATGGAGTTTATTGAGGATTATGACTTCGAGTTGCATTATCATCCGGGGAAGGCCAATGTTGTGGCCGATGCCCTTAGCAAGAAATCCATTAGTGATGTAGCTTGTATAGCCATCCGGGAGTGGGAGATGTTGGGTGCACTTGGCGAGTTCGATTTGCTTCTCGGCGAATCCGTTGAGGCTGCGGCCTTGTTTTCTGTTGTTGCGTAGCCTACACTTGTGACTCGAGTATTAGAGGCACAGAGAGGTGACCTGGAGGTAGAATCCCTCCAGGAAAAGATCTCCAGTGGGAAGGTTGAGAAGGGTTTGGCAGTGTATCCCGACCTGAGTGTGAGATACCGAGACCGTTTGTTTGTGCCGGAGTCTTGCCGAGAGGAGGTACTCCGAGAGTTTCACCATTCACACCTTACGGTGCATCCGGGAGGCACTAAGATGTATCGTGATTTGGGTTGCCAGTTTTGGTGGCGGGGAATGAAGAAGGATGTGGCAGTTTTTGTGTCTAAGTGCCTTACTTGTCAGCAAGTGAAAGCCGAACATCAGAGGCCAGCGGGTTTGTTACAACCCTTGCCTATTGCCGAGTGGAAGTGGGAGCATGTCACTATGGACTTCGTTGTAGGTCTTCCGAGGACTCAGCGGGGTAGTGATGCTATTTGGGTGGTTGTAGACCGGTTGACTAAGCCAGCGCACTTCATCCCTATGCGCGTGAGAGATTCGGTAGATCATCTTGCCGACTTGTATATTCGGGACATCGTGAGGTTGCACGGGGTCCCAGTGTCGATCGTCTTTGATAGAGATCCATGTTTTACTACAAGGTTGTGGCAGAGTTTGCAGAGTGCCTTGGGTACTAGGTTGACCTTTAGCACGACTTATCATCCTCAGACTGATGGGCAGTCCGAGCATACCATTCAGATCCTTGAGGATATGCTTCGAGGTTGTGTCCTTGACTTTAGTGGGTCGTGGGAGAGGCACTTGCCCTTAGTGGAGTTTGCCTACAACAACAGTTTCCAGTCGAGCATCGGTATCGCACCGTTTGAGGCCTTGTATGGCCGACCTTATAGGTCTCCAGTTTGTTGGGCCAAGGTGGGTGATGCACCTTTGTTGGGCCTAGAGTTGGTGAGGGAAACGACGGAGAAAGTTGAATTTATCCGTAGGAGGCTTGTTACAGCCCAGAGTCGTCAGAAATGTTATGCCGACCGCAGGAGGAGGCCTTTGGTATTTGTGGTAGGTGATCATGTTTTTCTGAAAATATCACCTAGGCAGGGTTTGATGAGATTTGGTAAGAGTGGGAAGTTGTCCCCTCAGTTTATTGGCCCTTTTGAGATCCTTGAGAGGATTGGTGAGGTTGCCTATCGTTTAGCTTTGTCGCCGCAGTTGTCTAGAGTGCATGACGTGTTTCATGTTAGTATGCTTTGGAAGTATGAGCCGAATCCATCTCATGTATTGGATTGGACCGACTTAGAGGTTGATGGGGATGCTTTGTATGAGGAGAGACCGGTTCGGGTCTTGGATAGACAGGATCAAGTCTTGCGAGACAAGACCATTCCTTTGGTAAAAGTTTTGTGGAAACATTATGAAGTGGAGGAAGCCACTTGGGAACGTGAGTTGGAGGTCCGTGAGAAATACCCGGACTTGTTTGTAAATGTTTAACCATGTATTGGGAATTTTGTCGTATTGTTAAACATTAAAAACATTGTATATGTTTTGGTTTATGGAAGTATTGTAGAACTTGCCTTAAAATGGAAGTTTATTATAACATTGTATATGTTGAATGTGTTGTAGAAATGGAAATATATCATGAACATTGAATATGATATGAAATTGTGAATCTTCTATATTAGAAATTGTTGGATTGATAGAAATGCATGTTGATAATGCATGTTGTAATATATATTGTGAAATGCCTCTTGATAAGAGATGGGATGACCGGTAATGGGTCAAGTTGTGAAATGTTGAATGGTAACACTACTGTGAATTGAGAAAACTTATTTTTGAAACTCATATCTAATTTCGGGGACGAAATTCTTTAAGGGGGGGAGGTTATAGCAATCCTGGTTTTCCCTCCATTGATTAGTGTAATCCGGACTTGGTTCCGTGAATGTTGGTTATGGTATATATCTTGTTTCCGTCCTCCAATACTTTGTATTTGAGTTATAGGATGTTTTGGGCAGGATTGTTACAGGTTTGGTGTGATTGAGAGCAAATGGTTGCTGCCCAGAATTTTGGACCTTCGCTCGAGCGAGGCTTTTGTCGCTCGAGCGAGCTCTGTGTTTTAGTTCCTTCGCTCGAGCCAGGTTTCCTTTGCTCGAGCGAGAGTTGAGTTTTGTGTCTGGTGGCTCGAGCGAGAAGTCTTACGCTCGAGCGTGTGTCTGCATCTCATTTCAAACCTGAGAGCTGTGTTTCTTGGCTCGAGCGAGATTTCCTTCGCTCGAGCGAGCGAGGTGTATGTTTTGAGTTTCCTAGCTCGAGCGAGCATTCTATCGCTCGAGCGTGCTTTTGGGTTGCAGACCTGAAGCTTCGTTTCGTTGGCTCGAGCGAGTCTTCCTACGCTCGAGCAAGGGTTCTTTGTGTCTGGTTGCTCGAGCGACCAATCCTTCGCTCGAGCGAGCTTGTGTTATATCAGTAGACAGCAGCGGGAAACACTTCACTTTTTCATCTTTTTTCTTTGCACAAACCCTAGATTCGAGCTCCCTCTCTCTCTACACACCTTCTCTCTAGGGTTTCATCTCTAAGTTCTTTGTAAGAAAGATAGAGGGTGTTGAGGGTTTCCTTTTAATCTGAAAAATCTCAGATTTGGAGCACTTTGGATTTTGGTCATCTTCTCCTTTGGACTTATAATTTCGAGGTAGGGATACCCTACTCCATCTTATGAGTTTTGTCTTTAATTTTGGTCATTTTGATTTGTTGGTGATATTGGGTAATTTTGAGAAAAGTTGGGGTTGTTTTGTAATTTATAAAAGAAGGGGGTTTTCAAATATTAAAACCCATATGTATGTGAGACATTGGGAAATTGGAATTAATGTTGTATTATTGGTGAAATCAAACCTTAGGGTTGATATTGAGGATTTGGGGAAAATGCCCTAATTATTGAAATAGATTAATTGGTATAATTAATTTGGGGAAAATGTGGAATTGTTTGGAAATCCATGAAATTAAGAAATTATGGGATTGAATGGTGTAGTTGGATTAATTTATCACTCACCTATGGAAATGTTGAGATTATATCTGTTTGATGCATTTATTATCTGTTTAGAAATAACTGCTTTGGGCTATCGGTGGAGGATAGTCTTGATTGTTGTAGACACTGCATGTTGATTAGGGAAAACTAAAACTAATCACATTGTATATGACGGTTAGAATAATACATCAAAGTTGTGTATTGATTGAACATGTATATGATAACGTTTATATGCATTGTGTTGTGTGGGAGGAGATAGGGGATGTACTCCACGATTTAAGAGGAGATAGGGGATGGACTCCTAAACCGGATGTTATTTGGGAGGAGATAGGGGATGAACTCCAATGATACAGCAAATATGTGTATTAAATGGAAGTGTTAATATCGCGAATACGTGTATTATTTGAAGTATGGAAGTGTTTGAATATGAGACGAAATCTCATTTATAAATTGTGAAGATGTGGAATTATTCTAGTATGAATTCTAGTCTCTTTGAAATGTTTGGCCAGGTCCTGAGCCATATTTATGAAATGGAATGATAAGTAAAGGAAAATGGATTGTATTAAGGACATGATTGTCATGGAACTGTATTGTGAATCAAATTGGTTTTTAAGTGTTAACCATCTATCGAATGCTATTATTTTAGACATTGCTTATAGTTGGTTTAGTATATCTCTACTGAGCTGTGGCTCACCCTTTATGGGACATCATTTTCAACTCTAGGTGAGATGCCACCCCCGAGATCATAACTTGGAAAGTTCTGGGAGTTGAAGACTCTTTTTGGTTATTTTGTTATCTTTTGTTGTATTACATGTAAATTCAAGCCGAGGGCTTGATGTGTATGAGTTAGTACTCTTTTTTTTTTTGTAACCAAGTGTTGGCTTGGAAAGTTGTAAGCCTATAGGGCATTTACTTTTGTTGTCAACATGTAATACATCTGTAATGAATACTCTGATAAATAGAAATATGTTTTATTCTCTTATATCTATGCATGTTAAGAATGTTGGGTTTTATGTATTATTTGAGGGTGACATCAGCTGTAGAACACGGCAGAATAGATTAAGCCCGAACAACCTGTCACAGAAAGATAAGAATCCCGCGGTGGTTCATCCACCCGGGGGCACTCCAATGATCAAGTAAGTAAAATATCTCTCTAAGATAACCAATAGTACTTAACTCACTAGACAGAGCATAAAAGACATACCTTAGACCCATGGGGGTGCCTCTCTTTTATAGCCAACATAAACCTAGTCCTACTAGAAGCCTAGCTCCAATGGACTTAGGATTACTGCTAATCTTAGACTCCTAGTAGGATTAGGATAAACTCTCTAAGAGTCTTATCTTTACCCAAACTGAAGTCCTCTCCCATTCTAGGACTTTTGTCCCTTATTCGCTTATCCCGGATTCCGATATTCTCACAGATAATCTCGGCCTAGCCGAGAGCATCTCAGCATCATGACCAGGACACGTGGCACCACGACTGGCACTTCGGTGACACCTCGGCCACGTGTCATCATTCAAAATTTATGTTCCCACAACTGCCCCCTATGTTCTATTACCTCGGCATCCTAAGGTAATGGAACCTATATCATTCCTTCTTTTAATCATGACCCCGATTTAACTTCAACTTGTAAATTTTTCTTAAAATTTCAACAAATGTTAAACATGACCTCGGTTTAACTTCAACTTGTAAAATTTTAAAATTTCAACAAGTGTTAAACATGTCCTCGGTTTAATTTCAACTTGTAAATTTTCCTTAAAATTTCAACAAGTGTTAAACATGATCTCGGTTTAACTTCAACTTGTAAATTTTTAAAATTTCAACAAGTGTTAAACATAACATCGGTTTAACTTCAACTTGTAAATTTTTCTTAAAATTTCAGTAAGTGTTAAACATGTTCTCGGTTTAACTTCAACTTGTAAATTTTTAAAATTTCAATAAGTATTAAACATGTCATCGGTTTAACTTTAACTTGTAAATTTTTAAAATTTCAACAAGTGTTAAACATGACCTCGGTTTAACTTCAACTTGTCAATTTTAAAATTTTAACAAGTGTTAAACATGTCCTCGGTTTAACTTCAACTTGTAAATTTTTAAAATTTAAACAAGTGTTAAACATAACATTGGTTTAACTTCAACTTGTAAATTTTTAAAATTTCAACAAGTATTAAACATGACCTTGGTCTTTTGTTTGTTGGATCCATTGTTACCTCGGCCTCGCTTCGGCGAGCCATTTCCCTTCTCTTGTTTTGTCGCCTTCGTCCCCAGCGTGTTGAGGAACTATATGAACCGTTTTCTGCTCCCCTTTCTGGGCACCCTTCTTGGCCGCTAGAATCGACGTTGTTCTGCATCATGAAATTGACGACCGTTTGCAAGTCCGCCAATTTGTCCGTTATTTCCTTCATCTCGTCATCCCTCCGCAGGCATCTATCTTTCCATACCTGGAGGTCGTCCTCGTTATAATACCCGCTCCAGTCCGATTTCTTCGATACGCCGCCCTCCTGGCCGACGTCATTTTCTACGTGATTCTTATCACGAGTCTCTTCGTTGCAGTTGTCTTCTTCGACATCAAGGTCAGTATGTTTTCCACTCCCAGTAGGAGTGTCGTCCCCAACCTTCTCTTTATGTCCGTCGTTGGCCATCTATTCTCCTTTCTTTCCCACAGACGGCGCCAAATTGTGTGTGTCAATTTCCGACCACACTGCCAAACTAGTACTCAGCTGTAGAACACCGGCAGAATAGATTAAGCCCGAACAACCTGTCACAGAAAGATAAGAATCCCGCGGTGGTTCATCCACCCGGGGGCACTCCGACGATCAAATCAGTAAAATATCTCTCAAAGATAACCAATAGTACTTAACTCACTAGACAGAACATAAAAGACATACCTTAGACCCATGGGGGTGCCTCTTTTATAGCCAACATAAACCTAGTCCTACTAGAAGCCTAACTCCAATGGGCTTAGGATTACTGCTAATCTTGGACTCTCAGTAGGATTAGGATAAACTCTCTAAGAGTCTTATCTTTACCCAAACTGAAGTCCTCTTCCATTCTAGGACTTTTGTCCCATATCCGCTTATCCCAGATTCCGATATTCTCATAGATAACCTCGGCTTAGCCGAGATCGTCTCAACATCATGATCAAGACACGTGGCACCCCGGCTGGCACTTCGATGACACCTCGACCACGTGTCGTCATTCAAAATTTATGTCCCCACAATATATATATAGTTGAGAGAAAATCGTAAGTTAAAAAAGATATATATTACCTTTTTTCTTTATAATTTTGTGATAAATCCAATATAAGGTGAAAGTTGATGCATGGGCTATTAGAGAAAATATCATTTTATTCCTCAAATTATCACTCAAAAATCAATTCAAATCATATTTTTTTTAATAATATCAATTTTATATTTAAATTATTCAATTTATATCAATTTTACTCTCATTGTCAATTGCCATCTACAATTAAACAAAAGTTGTTGATATAGTACCCAAACTTTACTTGAAATTTCATTTTATCCCCAGAACTATTCCCAACATATCAATTAGACACTTGGATAAAATGAAATTTGAAGGTTTAATTGATATTTTAGAAATAGTTTAAAAGGTAAAATAAAATTTAAAATGAAATTTTAATGTCACATCAACTACTTTTGTTTTATTATTAACGGCATCTAACAGTAAAATTGATTTAAAATTAAATAATTTAAGTATAAAATTTATATTATTAAAAAAAATAAAATTTAAATTAATTTTTGAATGATAACTTCAAGGATGAAATAATTTTTTTTTCAGGCTTGTTTTGCCCAGTCAGCTCTTTTCTTCCAAGTTTTATTATTTGCTGATGTAGAAATTGTCAGGTCTTACAACCCAATAGCAGTATGGATAGATTAAACTTGCAGAGATAAATTTTCAAAAAAGAAATTTGAGAAAATAGTTTAGAAATTTTTTTTGGTTTGTTTGGTTGTATATCTTGAAAATAGTTTTAAAGTTTAGGAGTTTGAGATGATTTGATATTTTATTATAATTGAGTAAATATGTGTGAGAGAAAAAGTAATTAAAAAAGAGGGAGGAGAGAGAAAAAGTGATTGGTTGATGTGTACGAGAGTTAAAATGATTTTGAAATTTTTTTTCAAAAATTGTATTTTAGGATACAAACCAAACAAGCCCACAATCAGCTATTACCTCTGCATTGTAAAACATCAAACATTTTATCCTTTGAACCCCAATAAAAATGGCGGAAGAAGAGAGTATGCCTGGGTCTGAATCTCCAAAAGAAATCTTGACCATTGTTGAGTGTGTGCATTCCAAAAACATTGTCTTTGGATTGGCAACGAACTCGTGGTGGGTTTGGAACATTGCTGATGACATGAACCTCGGCTAGTTCGACTTGTTGGATGAGTTGGTGGTGACTGATAATTTGTTCCTCACACAACGTTGTACCAACAGAATGAAATGCCAAGATGAGTAAGAGAAGGAAGAACTTGCTCATTGTATTATCACTTGGATTGTACAAATGTTGTTTACGGTATTTAGAGTAATGCTAGGGCCCTCAAAAATTTTATCAAATGTCTTACATAGGTGTAGAACCCACACAATGTAGGTCTCATGTGAGTCTCACACATATTTCGTTGAACTTTTGATAAAATTTTTGAGAGCTCTAACATTTTTGTAGTGTTTATTGTACTAATGTGTACTGTGAAAAACGAATGGGTTAGGCTTTATCAATTTGAGAGAATTTGAGTGGCATGACGGGCTCACCACTATTTCTGTTTTAATAATTTAAATTATTTATTTGTAAAATCTTTAACATATATCATCCATAAAAAGCATTAAGTAAATTTGATGATTGTAGTCTTTTCCAGTTTGTCTTAAAAAAAAAATAATAATGGTCTATTTTAAAAAATATAATTATTGTCAATGTTTTTCGAGAGAAATGTAATTAAAAAAAATAACGATTATTGAATTGATTTAATATTTTTCATAAATCATATACATCAAAAGTACTGCAGAATAAATGGTCCACATTGTCAAAATGGGCCTTCAAATTTTCCTATAATTTGGTTAGTGAAAGTATTAAGATAATGCAACAATAACCAGGACCGGGGATGCTGCTACGTGGGCTGCACAGCAGCAACTGCTATGCAGTGAAATGGGTTCGTTTCGAGGCCCATTTCGATTATCTGAACTGTTCATATTTTAGAATACATCAAGTAGAACATGTCTGTAAAAAATCAAGTTAATGGGATATCGTTTACCCATTCATCCACTCACATTTGTATTTACAAAAATAAAAAATAATTATGATTTAAACTATTAAAATGAATAAAAATATGAGTGGATGAATCGGTAAACGATATCCGATTAACTTGATATTTTACAGGCATATTCTACTTGATGCATTCTAAAATATGAACGGTTCGGATTATCGAAATGAGCCCCAAAATGGGTCTATTTTGTTGCACAGCAATTGCTACTGTGTAGCTCACGCAACAGCATTCCCAATTCCCAATTACCACTCCCTAGTAACATGTGGAGGATGAACTCTATTTTCAGAATATAATTATATTGTCACATATATATGGAAAGATAAATGATAAAATCTTATTAAATGAAAGTATCAATGATGTAGTATCACCATTGGTCACCATCAGTGGCGGAGCCACATGGTGACTAGGGGGTCACGTGCCCCCTTGATTTTTTTTTTTTTTACATATGTATATAAATAAAAATAATATTTAGAATAAAATGTTAAGGGCGTTTTTAAATTTATGAAAACAATAGTGATTGTTTTATTGAAAATGAACTGACAACAACAAATTATATTTTTATGTATGAAAATTTTGTGAAAAAATCTCAATATAAAAAAAAATATCCATCACTATTGATATGCATATATAATTAATCTCACTATATATACGTAAAAATTACAAGAGTGTTAGTTATATTTGCATTTGGAGTTCATCATTCATATGTTGTTTTACTATTGATTGGTGATGTCATATGCCAATAATAACGTGACATTTCTATTATATGAAATTTTTACTCAAATTTTGTAAAAAATTGATTTATTTTACCATTATATAATTTATTTTAAGACTTAAATATATATATTTTTTTACATTGTCTATGATGCACTAGTTACACGCAATGCTTTTTTTATTATTATTTTACTCGAAGTTAATTGTAAAATTTTATGTGAAATACTTTTGTAATAATTTATTTAAGTTTTTGTACTTAATATTAATTCAAAACTTATTATTATCTTCTTATTGTCAGTTATGGGAAAAAAAATTTAAAATTGTAATTAATAAGTGTCCTTTCTGATTTAGTTTACTGACTCCGTCACTGGCCACCATAACTTTTCTAAGAGTTTATTCAACTCTCTATAAAGAAATAACAAGTACTTAATTCTTTGCAATGAGTAAGGCGACTAACTCTATAAATGTTTAATCTAATAACTAACAACTATAAGTTTCATCGATAAAAATAACAATAAAAAACGTTGTATTCAGCTTGTTTTTCGTCCACTGCTTTCCCTATATTGTGGCTCATGTACCCGAGGATTCCAGCCTAAAGCAATAATTAAAAATAAAGTCTTTTATATAATAAAATTTTTATTTAAATTTGTTTGTACTGCCATCTTTTTGTTGAGTAATTTTATTATGTTCAAACTCTTTTATATCAATCACTCGTTCATTTATGGAGTTTGTGCCTAAATTTTTTGTTTTATCATCTCTTTTTTATACTTTCAATATGTTCTAATTTTTTGGATCAATTACTTGTTCATTTATAGAATTTGTCTAAATTTTTTGTTATATTTTTATTAATTGTAATGAACTTATCAAGAGCTCCTTTTTGAGATTGAATATGATTTTCTATTTTTTTTTCTTCAGTTTTTCATATTCAGATTCATATTTTCTGTTAGACATATTTGTTTCTCCAAAAATAATCAAAAAAAAGAAGGCACAACATTAGAAATAATAAAAATACAAAAAAAAAAATATTGAAAGGGTAGAACAATAGAACCTGATTTGGGTAAGATAAGGTTTGGACCTTTTGTTTTATTTTATTTTGTTTTGAGCCTTTTTTGTTTTGTTTTGAACCTTTTTATTCAAAAAATAAATGGCTTTTTTACTGGTTGGTCTTGCTTTGAAGAGCTATTCCTATTTTAGTCATGAAGTTTGATTTTATGCACCAATCAGCTTGCTTGGTTCCATTTTTTCAAAAACACTTTTCAGAAAATTCTACTTTCTTATTTTTCGGTTTTTTTGTTTTTACTGAATTTTTTTAATATTTTAAGCAATTTTTTTACTTTTTAGACACACCTAACATAAATACACCTAAAAAGTAAAAAAAACGTAAAAAAAATCTTTTAAAAATTCAATAAATACCAAAAATACAAAAAAAAAAAATACAAGAATTTAGTACATTTTTTTGTATTTTTATGTATTTATTAATTTTTAAAATATTTTTTCACAAATTTTTTACTTTTTAGATACATTTAAGTAAGGTGCATCTAAGAAGGTAAAAAAAAAAAAAGTTTAAAACTTTAAAATATTCACTAAAAAAAAAAAAAACACGAAAACCAAAAAACTCAATTTTCAAAAAATTTAATCCAGAAAACTCAAACCAAACACACTGAATAAGTCCTGAGGCTCTTTTTTCCTTTTCATTTTACCCCTGCTGTGTTTTGTCCTCGTTCGTTGCTCTCTCTCTCTCTTTCTCTCTCTCTCTCTCTCTCTCTCTCTCTTCTTCTAAGGATTTCTCCAATCGGCACACGATCTCTCTCTCTCTCTCTTCTTCTAAGGATTTCTCCAATCAGCACACGATCTCTTGTGTTGCCTTCAACGCCGCTCACTTCAA
>JAPPVO010000036.1:40153818-40207907 GCA_030407325.1 Camellia japonica | reverse complement strand
CCCAAGTCAGAATTTACGAAAATTAACATTTAGCAGTGCCCAAAAATGCGTGCCAAACGCTACATCCAAAAATGTGCCGAGCTTTGCCCGCAGGCGGTTCATCTTCTGATTACATACTCGCAATATCTGTGTCTTCAAAATCCAAGAACTCTGTAGTGACTGACTTGGCTGAGGTGGGTGGGAGGATAACCTCGTTGTCAATCAGATCCTGCACCTCGTGACGGAGGCGAAAACAATTGTCAGTGGCATGGCCTGTCTGCTGGTGGTACGCACAGTACAGGGAAGCATCATGTGCGGCAGGGAGATTCTTCGGTAGGGGTCGGGGCTCCAAGGGTTTGAGATGCCCCTTTTTGGCCAAAATCAAAAGTGCCCTAGACAGAGGCATGTAGAGAGGGTGGAAGACCCTGTGCCCTCGGGGCAGATACTTTGGGGCCTGAGCACTCTTGCTAGATGCACTAGCGAACGGATCGGCGGGTGCGGTCTTGGATTTCTGATCCTTCCGGATGCAGGGTTGGAAGGGGGAAGAACTGTTTTGGCATGACGGGGCCTCTCCCGATTCTCTGATTGACTGGAACTGCCCTCAGGCGGAGTGGGGAAGGCATCCTCCACAGCTTTTGACATAACTGCGGATACCTGTTGCTTGTTCATTCCTTCGGCTTTCAAAGCCTCTATTGCCCACAGCAGTTGTTCGATAGGGTCGGCATCTGTCTTCATCTTGCCTTTATCTCTGGCCTCGGCCTGATTTAGAACTTGGTTTGATGCGTCGTTGCCATAGCTGGAGGCCATCTCCGGTTGGCTGAGTTCAATTACAATTCGCCCCAACAACGGGGGTTCCTGGGGTACAAAGCCTCCGACATATGGTGCGGCTGGCGGCGAAACTGACATTCCATAGGCGAGATCCGTCACGGATCTTTGAAGGTCACCTATCATCCCCATTAATTCAAATGTAGTGGGCTCGCGAGCCTGATATAGCTGAGGGGCCCAAACTGGGTGTGCAGCCGGTGACCTAGGTGGATGTGGCATATTAACAGTAGTCTCATCGTGTAAGGTGATTCCTTGATCCAACGCGGCCGTCATGACCACGATCTCTTCTGAATTCTGCGTCATGCTCAGTCCTGCCTCAGCAAGGAGAAGACACTAGCTGTTCCGGATCGACCCTCTGAATCCCCTGAACTGAAACGGAAAACAAGTAGTATTTCAGCCCCAAACAGATCAAGCACGGATATAGCCGGACAACTGTACTCTACTACTGATCACTGCTCCCCAGAATTACTGTTCAAAGCTGAACTGATACCCGCAGACACAACTGATTCTCAACAACACTGATACTGGTGCCCTCAGGCCGGATACCCAAACTTGCAAACTGATATATGCGTTCCCCTGCAGAGATACACTCCAAAAGCACATAGCAGATAAATGAGAGCCAATACACCCCTACGTTGGGGTAGGGTTTCCCTGTCCTATTTTGTCGGGGGCTAGGGTTCCACTATGCACACAGCGGTTTCAAACAACCTAAAATCGGGTAAGCAACCCGTCCTAGTTGGAATGGTCACTATGGGTTCCGAATATGCACTAGGTCAAATGGTCAAAAGGGATGCCCCGGTAAAACCGGGGTTTGTGTTCCCATGCTGTAAGTCGATAGCCCATGCGTCAGCCTTTCAGGTCATGCCTTGACAAGACAAGCCTCCGGCAAACCGTTCAGGATGGCAGATGGCAAACACGGTGTCCTAGGCGCACCAATGCAAATGCAATGCAAAGAGACACATAAACGAAATCAAAATAGGATATCACGAGTTCGAGTCAAGCCCTCTAAACTCCCCAACAGAGTCGCCAGAAACTGTAACATGTCCGCGTGGGACCTCGCTACAGCTCGGACTCTCTTTTTGAAGTTGCGGTTCTAAATCTGAACCAAAGAGTCCAACTCTGGCAAATCGTTTTTAAAAAAAAAAATAGATTTTTTGAAAAGTAGTGCCAAACATGGACTGCTTTGCCAGATTACAGAGTCGCCACCTAAATATTTTTTAAATGGGGGAATTTAGGAAACCCTGACTCGGTGCCGAAGGCCACGTGTCCGTCATCACCAAATGTCTTGGCTCGGGAGCTTGGGTACGATCGGGGAAGGTCAGCTATGAGCACCCCCTTTCGCCCGGTCCGAAGACCGGCCTCTACTAACCGTGATATCCGTTTTTGAAAACATTACATGCTCTTATTCCAATTATTAACCTAGAATTACTATGTTGTGCGCGCAACAAACAAGTATAGACTAGATTGCCTAATTTGGAAACAAACATTGCATATCCGTTTGTTTTGAAAAGCGTTTTGAAATTCGCTACCCGTAAGTAGGCTAAAGCACGGATTTCAACGAGTTTTCCCAACTCAGACAATCCAACCTCCACCCACAGGCATTCAAACAGTTTATCTCATATAAGCACTTAGCTGCATGGAAAGCATACTGTCATGTTAGCATTCACACGCATGTGGTATGCTAAAGCGTAAATACTTACATTGTACTTCGCGCCAAACAAGCAACTTATTAGAAATCCATGCATGGACTTAAGCATACTGAAGTGTCTAATGCAACACATGCAAAGATGTGATCTAGGCAGGCTCGGCTATCCTAGACATGGCATGTGAAATGCACAGGTAACACGTATTCAAGTTAGATTTGAAATACAATGCAGTTTGTATGATGTACCGAGCCCGGTGCATGTCGACAAATGCATGGATGCACGCATGCATTGCATAAGGTATGCTAAAATAGACGTGCCCTAATCTACCATCATAAGCAGGTAAATAAAAGGGAAGAAAGAAATGGGGGTTGGAAGACATACACACACTCACCCACACTTATTACAAATTCACCCTCTCTCGGAGGGACCAAAATAATAATACAAATTAATTAACTACGCAAGCTAATTAAATATTACAAACTCATTATATTAACAAATGAATTAACTAATTCGATCAAAACAATAAGCCGCCTTGGGAAGAGGGCCAGACGCATCTTACGCTCGGGGCTTGCTCGGAATCGCATTGCCATACTTAGACTGCCTCTGTTTTCCCTGGTTTGCACCTCAGAAGACTGCCACAATCTTAGGAATACTTCCTTAGGTACTGGAGATCACTATCGGATGCACAAAACTCCCACCGGTAGTGGATTCAGCTCATCGGTACTAAATTGATCCGTCGGCTGCAAATTGACTGCCGGTCGGCACTAAAAACTGCCGGCCAGCACTGAATGCCTGCAGAACCTGCAACTCACAGCAGCAGAGGGAAAATACTGGCATGGCAATACAATTCAAAGCATGTATGCACTAAACACACTCCTTATCATACTAATGACTCAAAGGAAGATGTGCCTCGATTCTCGGACCACCGATCACGCATTTCCATACATGGTGGCCTAAAAGATCAAATGTGCAACTTGAATTTCAAATGCATGCAAACCAATCAAACAAAGTGAGGCCCAATTCCCATCATCAAGTCAAGGAACAAGGCATACATGCCTATGTGTGCAATCCTAAGCATGTCAACTAGGGATGCAACATGAGCATATAGACAAACAATGCAAGCATACAAGCAAACATGAGGTAGCATACAAGTAAGTGAAATAAGTCTTACTCATGACCTAGGCAACTCCAAGTAGGCCTAAACTAAGTAGCCATATGCTAAGACATGAGGGCCGAACACATATACACGCGTGCACATGTTAAAGCACCAACACTTAAGCATAATAAAGCAACTCTTAAACACATTTAAGAGGCACAAGTATGGACCATTAGCATGCAATTTAGGCTTTGAAATCACGCTATAGAATGATGCCAAATCATGTTTAAACAAGACA
Source organism: Camellia japonica (assembly GCA_030407325.1). Lineage (NCBI taxonomy): Eukaryota > Viridiplantae > Streptophyta > Magnoliopsida > Ericales > Theaceae > Camellia > Camellia japonica. The sequence goes on along the minus strand of JAPPVO010000036.1, from coordinate 40,204,063 downwards.
AACAAAACATGCGCACATAGGTTCAACACTTTAAAGTAGGCCAATGAGGCATTGAACTACACTTATGCAAAACAAATATGGCATGCATTGAACAACCCAAAACAGACTTTTAGCATGTAAAACTAAGCCCAAAGGACCACTTAGATGGCATCTAAATGGCTCAACTAGAAAGGCATGCACAAATGCTAAGACAAGAGGCATAAGGCACAAGCTTCTAAAGCATCAAAGAGGCATGCAAGGCAATCAAACAAGCATGCTAAATGGACTGAGATGACATGCCAATGGTTCCCAACCATTGAAAATAAAGCAAGCAAGGCATGCTACACACTTGTACTCTTAAGGCCAACAAGCCAAACATAAAGGGGACCCCAGATACAAGCCATGGTCGACCAAAATAGGCATGGACAGACCTAAGGTATGGCAAAATAAGCATACAAGCTTCATGGATCTAAGCCTAAAGCATGCTCAAACTAGGGCTAACAACCTAGAGCAAGTTAAGGCAATACAAGGCATTACAAAGCATCCATGCAAACACAAGGAGTGCTAAAACCAACACTTATCAATGTCATATTAGGGCATAATAAACATAAAATGCAGCCAAGACATGCTCTTCAAACATTCAAAACTATGCTCCCTTAAGAGACCAAAACTTGCCCTTTTCAAGGACATCAAGGAGAGGGGGTGGCCCTCTCCTTCTTAGGACTTCAAGGCATCATCTACACCACTGAAATCCCTCAAGATTTCAGTGGTGAAGAGACCCAAACACCAAAATCCCGGATCTCACCAAAATAGGCACAAAACAAGGGCCTTACAAGGCCTAAGGGTGGTCAAACCCTTCCAAACCACAAAACACTCTTAATAAACTATCAAGAGGACTAAAAAACAGAACTTTTTTGTATTCAACACTAAGCACAAAAACAGTTCTAAACTAGGTAAAAACAAGGTGCAAGAAAGGGGTAAAAATGACTAGTTTCTTACCCTTGGAGCTTTTCTTCAACAATGGTGACCTTGATGTCTCTTAAGCCTCAAACCAGTCAAGAACACCAAGAATAAGTTCTTAGGACCTCAACTCCAAGAGGAAAGTGAAACACTAGGTGCTTGTGTGCAATAGTATGAACTAAAGCACCTAGTTATACAAAATGAGCAAGGAAAAGAGAGATAGGATAGATATGGATTTCAACCTAAAACCAGACCTTCTCCTCTGTATTTTCTCTCTAAAAAATCTCACCTCTTCAACCCTTGAGCCAAGAGAAGAGGGTCTTCTCTTATAGGATTAAAGCTTACAAGCTAAGCTACCAAAGGGCTCATCCCTCCATACACGTGTATGGAGGGGAAACAAATGCTACAAAGCTGTCTGAAAATATCTCCAAAAACAGCTGTAAAGTGATCGGCAGGGCAAAATGGTCATTTTGCCAAAAAGAGTGCCGACCGGCACAATATAGTGCCGGTGGCAACACCAACCAGCCGGTGGCCTCTAGCCACTGCCGGTGGTGTGTGGGGATGTCTCACAAGGCATCCTCTGCCTTCCAAGGCAAAACACAAGTGTTTGGCGCAAAACCAGACACAAAACGGTCGAGTTCGGAGGTCCTGAGGCAAGGCGCGTAGCCGAGAACTCCGGGAACTCCGAACGAACACACACATGGATAATCACCGAGTGTTCCAACGGTGACGTCCAAGTCTTGAGGACGGTCAAAAATGGGGTGTCTACACATGCGTGCATCATTCATCAGTATTGCATGCATCGGGCTCGACGCATCATGCTAACTGCATAATATTTCAAATCTAACTTGAATACATGCTCTCTGTGCATTCCACATGCCATCCTAGGATTAGCCGAGCCTATTTTAGTGACATTTTGTATGTGTTGCATTAGCCACTTAACATGGACTTGGATCATGCATGATTGCTAACATGTTCTTTGTTTTGGCTCGGAGTACGATGTAAGTATTTATGCTTTAGCATTTCGCATGAGTGTGAATGTGAACATGATAGCATGCTTACCATGTGGCTAGATGCTTATGTGATTTAAACTGCCTAAATGCATGTGGGTGAAGGTTGGATTGTTTGAGTTGGAACAACTCGTTGAAATCCGTGTTTTAGCCTACTTGTGAGTAGCAAATCTCAAAGTGTTTTCCAAACAAATGGATATGCAATGCTTCGTTCCAAATTAGGCGATCTAGTCTATACTTTTGTGTTGTGCGCATCACATAGTAATTCTAGCTAATTAACCGGGATAAGAACACATAACGTTTTCAAAAAACGGATATCATGGTTAGTAGAGGCCGATCTTTGGATCGGGCGAGAGGGGGTGCTCATAGCTAACCTTCCCCAATCGTACCCAAGTTCCCGAGCCGAGGCAACTTTGGTGACGACGGACACGTGGCCTTAGGCAAACGAGTCAGGGTTTCCTAAATTCCCCCATTAAAAAATATTTAGGTGGCGACTCTGTATCTGGCAAAGCAGTCCATGTTTGGCACTTCTTTCAAAATCTGTTTTCTCAAAACGATTTACCGGATTTGGACTCTTTGGTTCAGATTAGGAACCGTGGCATTTGAGTCCTGAACTGTAGTAGACCCACAGACGAACAAAACGGGATTTCCCTCCCGGGACGTTCGGGGACGTCTACACATGGCATGCAAGAAATGTGGGTTAGGATGTTGAATTCGAGCTCAAGAACCATTTTGGAAAACCCAGAATTTTTTATGTCCGCTCGAGTGTGAGAACCTCCTCTCGAGCGGGGATTTCGAGCTCCGAGTATTTTCTTGCAGGCATGGTGTCCGCTCGAGCGGGGAATTTCACGCTCGAGTGGGGAGCTATGTAAGATGAACTTCCGCTCGAGCGTCCGAGTTCACGCTCGAGCGTAAAAATGAGGCATCCAGCACTTTTTGCAAACATGACGGCCGCTCGAGCGGGGTAATTTCACGCTCGAGCGGGGATCCATGTAGAGAGGCCTTCCGCTCGAGCGTTAGACTTCAAGCTCGAGCGTAATTTTGATGCTCCCAGTACTTTTGCAGGCCTCAAGGGTCCGCTCGAGCGGGGAAGTCCACGCTCGAGCGGGGACCCTGTTTTCTAAAATTTTGTTTATGCATTCTGAGTTCCGTTTTCTGTTCTCTTTCACTTCTAAGTACTCTTAGGCATGCATTAAGCATTTTATTGAATTAAAGAGATAAGAATGAAGCCTAAAGAGGAAAATGTGAATTTAAGAACGGATTGAATTGTTGGTGACCCTTTTGTGTTCATGGACTGTGTAGGGTCGAGCTCCAAGGCAAACCAACCAACCGATCATTGTGAGTAATATCGATATTTGAAACTTGTCATCTGTCCAATTGCTTATTTCCTTATAAGCCTTTTGAGTTTGCCGGTTTGAATTACAGACAAATGTTTGACATGACATGAATGAATGGGCCAGAGGACGTTTTGTTAAGAATGAATGGACCGAAGGCCGTTTTGACATGAATGAATGGGCCAAAGGCCGTTTTGTTATGAATAAATGGGCTGAAGGCCGTTTTGACATAAGTGAATGGGCCGAAGGCTGTTTCGACATGAATGAATGGGCCAAAGGCCGTTTTGATAAGAATAAATGAGCTGAAGGCCTTTTTGACATAAGTGAATGGGCCGAAGGCCGTTTTGACATGAATGAATGGTCCAAAGGCCATTTTGATAAGAATAAATGGGCCGAAGCCCGTTTTGACATAAGTGAATGGGCCGAAGGCCGTTTCGACATGAACGAATGGGCCAAAGGCCGTTTTGATAAGAACAAATGGGCTAGAGGCTGTTTTGTTATGGAAAGATAAATGGGCCAAAGGCCAGTATGTTTAAAACCACAATCACTCAAATCGAATTGTGTATATATGTTAAAGAGAAATATGAATTGGGCCCGAGGCCGTTTGAAGCATGTTGCTCTACATATTGTTTGTATAACTTCTGCATTTGATATTATTCACTGGGCTATCGCTCACGCTCATTCATGTGTTTGTAGATGAGCCTAGAGAAGTCCAAACCCAGCCCCAGTGAAGTCTATGTGGAACAACAAAGGTTTTGGGAGAGTCAACCCTTGTGTCTCACGCATGAGACCCGCCTTCGCCCTTTTGTTATGTATTTATATCCTGTCATGTTGGCGAAGACTTTGCATCTGTTGTATATAGTTTTGATGGGTTGACTAGACTTATATGATCCTGTATGTACAGAACATTATGCAGTATATATTTTGTTGTGAGTTATTATCATATGTATGTTTGGTTTATTTGATATGCCATGTAAGCACAGCTCTATGGACAAAGTTTTAAATTGCTTCCGTTTGGCCTCCATTAACTCTGTTAAAAATACATTTGCTTTGGTTCGAGGCCGTAGGTAATCTCATGATTACTGGCCGGTTATGTCCTTAACCCACGGGGGCGGGTTCGGGCCATGACACCTATCTTTCTTGCATGCACGGACCACGTTTCATTGGGTTTTTGGGGTTTATTTGGCATGTCATACCTCTGTCTTATGCTGGTTTGGTGACCATTTGATTGGCTCATATACTTGTAGTGCAAATCCTCTTTCCTAGCTTGTGTTGCATGCCATTTTGGCCATTGATTCTAGCACTTTTTGGCCATACTTTAAACTGATTTTGTGCATGTTTTGGACTGCCTCAGCTCTGTTTTTATGCCTCATGATCAAATAATGATTGCTATGCATGGTTGTAGTTCAATACCCTTGCCTAGCTTTGAGTTTTGGAGCATATTGCATGCGTATGCTGAGGTGTTTCCAGGTTTTGGGGTCATTGTACATCATATTTCAGAGCTTATATGTATGCCATATTCCCATGTTTTCCACTCTTTAAATGCATTTGAGAGTTGTGCATAAGTGCCTCGTTTTCGGACCATTGCATGAGGTTCATTTCTTCGCATGTTGAGCCATCATTTTAGTCCATATTTGCTACTGTTTTGGTTTGCATCACGTTTCAGAGCTGGAAAATGTGTGTTTGTATGCCATATTTCATCCCTTGCCACGCTTTGGTAGAGTGGCATTTGATGCCTTAGGTTCGGTCCCTTGCATCAGGCATGTTTGCATGAGTGTTCCTACCTTTCATTCCATCATGTATTGGCCACTGATTTGTGTGTGGCTGAGGCCCACTCATATTAGTTTAAGTCCATCTTGCATTGTATATGCCATTTAGTCCATGTTGTTGCATGATTGACCATCGCATTGTGCATGCCTTGATCATTTCATTGTTAACCTCCATGTGTGCATTGAGTATGCCATTGATTATTTCATAGCGTTGTGTATGCTAGCAGCATGTTTGCATATCATCATTTACATGTTTGCATCATTTAGTGGCATTATGCTTAGGTTGCATGTTAGAATTGCATTCATGCATGCCATGTGTATTGCATTGTGTTTGGAGTAGGGTTTAGTCCAAACACGGGAAACAAGGGACGTTTCGTACTCCAAGTGACGAAACGTGCCTCGATTCTCAGTCACCGACACTCCGGATAACCCATGATGGAGTTTAGGCCTTGTTGTGTTTATATGTGCATTCATTTTACATCGAGTCGTGCAATCTGACTCCTCGGCCATCATGCATCGAAATGCGTGATTGGTGGCATGAGGATTGAGGACTACACTCCCTAGAGCTTGTGCAATGATAGGGAGAGTAGTCATGCATACATATGTTGAAGATACTTTGCCATGCCCCTTCTCGCTCTCTGTTGCAGCAAACCGGAAACAAGCAGCAAAAACTGGTCAAGCAGCCTTCTGAAGCTTTGCACAATATTCCGGGACCAGTCGCAAACAGAGGCAAATCGGGGCATCGCAATGGATTTCCCGACAAGGCGGCCCGAGCATACATGCATCCCTATCATTCAGAACAGAGCTGAGGCAGTCCGTTTTTATTTAAATTTGCATGCTAGTTTATTTATCTTAGTTAACTTGTTAATTAATTAGGGTTATGTAATAATTAGCTGTAATTTGTTATTTATTCGATTGTGTATTATTTATTCGGACCCTCCGAGGAGGGCAATGTTGTAATAAGTGTGCGTGTGTGTGTGATGTATGTCTTCCAACCCCACGTCTTTCTCCCTTTTATTTATCTCCTTATGATGGTTAGTTTTGGGCATGTTTCAATTAGCATACTTATGTTTGCATGTTTGCATCCATTCATCTGTTTTGCATGCACCAGGCTAGGTGCATCATACTAACTGCATCGTATTTCAAATTTCAAGTTGAGTACATGTTACTTGTCGCATCTCATATGCCATCTTAGAATAGCCGAGCCTATCTTAGTTACATTCTTGCATGTGTTGCATTAGGCATCTCAGCATAGTTAGGATTCATGCATGTTTTCTAATTAGCTTCTTTCTTTGGCATGGAGTACTCGGTAAGTGTTTATGCTTTAGCATCCTTGCATGCGTGTGAGTGACTGCCATGATAGCATGCTTACCATGAGGCTTTGCATTTATGTGATATAACTACCTGGATGCCTGTGGGTGAAGGTTGGGTTGCTTGAGTTGGAATAATTCGTCGAAACCCGTCTTTTAGCCTACTTGCGAGTAGCAAAAATTCAATCTATTTTCAAAATAAACGAGCATGTGATGCTTTGTTCCAATTTAGGCAATCCAGTCTATACGTGTATGCTGTGTGCATCACATAGTAATTCTAGGCTAATAAACCGAAATAAGAGCACATAATGTTTTCAGAACTCGATATCATGTTTAGTAGTGGCCGATCTTTGATCGAGCGAGCGGGGGTGCTCACGAAGTGACCTTCCCCAATCATACCCAAGTTCCTGAGCCGAGGCAACTTTGGTGATGATGGACACGTGGCCTTAGGCAACGAGTCAGGGTTTCCTAAATTCCCCAAAAATAAATATTTAGGTGGCGACTCTGTATCTGGCAAAGCAGTCCATGTTTGGCACTTTATTCAAAAAATCTGTTTTCAAAACGATTTGCCGGATTTGGACTCTTTGATGATTCATCGGTCTTGCATTGCACTCCGCGAGATTAGATACAGGACCGTGACATTGAGTCCTGAATTGTAGTGAACCCAAATTAACAAAACGGGGGATTTCCTCCCAGGACGTTCGGGGACGTCTACACATGCCATATTTCATCCCTTGCCATGCCTTGGTAGAGTGGCATTTGATGCCCTAGGTTCGGTCCCTTGAATTTGTGCATATTCACATGTGTTTTGTTCCCTAATTCCCTCATGTTTGGCCATTGATTTGAGTGTGGCTGAGGTCCATTCATTTTAGTTTAAGTCCCCTTGCATTGTATATGCCATTTAGTCCATGTTGTTGCATGATTGACCATTGCATTGTGCATGCCTTGATCATTTCATTATTAGTCTCCATGTGTGCATTGCGTATGCCATATAGTTTTCATGTGCATTGAGTATGCCGTTGATTATTTCATAGCATTGTGTATGCTAGCAACATCTTTGCATATCATCATTTGCATGTTTGCATCATTTAGTGGCATTATGTTTAGGTTGCATGTTAGAGTTGCATTCATGCATGCCATGTGTATTGCATTGTGTTTGGAATAGGGTTTAGTCCAAACACGGGAAACGAGGGACGTTTCGTACTCCAAGTGACGAAACGTGCCTCGATTCCCGGTCGCCGACACTCCAGATTACCCATGATGGAGTTTAGGTCTTGTTGTGTTTATGTGTGCATTCATTTTACATCAAGTCATGCAATTTGACTCCTCGGCCATCATGCATCGAGATGCGTGATTGATGGCACGAGGATCGAGGACTACACTCCCTAGAGCTTGTGCAATGATAGGGAGAGTGGTCATGCATACATATGTTGAAGATACTTTGCCATGCCCCTTTCTCGTTCTCTATTGCAGCAAACCGGAAACTAGCAGCAAAAGCTGGTCAAGCAGCCTTCTGAAGCTTTGCACAATATTCCGGGACCAGTCGCAAACAGAGGCAAATCAGGGCATCGCGATGGATTTCCCGACAAGGCGGCCCGAGCATGCATGCATCCCTATCATTCGGAACAGAGCTGAGGCAGTCCGCTTTTATTTAAATTAGCATGATAGCTTATTTATCTTAGTTAATTTGTTAATTAATTAGGGTTGTGTAATAATTAGCCGTAATTCGGTATTCATTCGGTTATGTATTATTTATTCGGACCCTCCGAGGAGGGCAATGTTGTAATAAGTTTGCATGTGTGTGATGTATGTCTTCCAACCCCACGTCTTTCTCCCTTTTATTTACTAGCTTATGTGGGTTAGTTTAGGGCACGTTTCAATTAGCATACTTATGTTCGCATGTTTGCATTCATTCATCTGTTTTGCATACACCGGGCTCGGTGCATCATACTAACCGCATTATATGTCAATTTCAAAGTTGAATACATGTTATCTGTTGCATTTCATATGCCATGTTTAGAATAGCTGAGCCTATCTTAATTTCATTTTTGCATGTGCTGCATTAGGCATTTCAGCATAGTTAGGATTCATGCATGTTTTCTAATTAGCTTCTTTCTTTGGCTTGAAGTACCTGGTAAGTATTATGCTTTAGCATCCTTGCATGTATGTGAGTGACTACCATGATAGCATGCTTGCCATGAGGCTATTTGCTTATGTGATATGACTGGCTAAATGCCTGTGGGTGGAGGTTGGGTTATTTGAATTGGAACAATGCATTGAATGAGAGTTTTAAGCCCACTTGAGAGTGGCAAAATCATGTTTTCTAAGCCCACCCGAGGGTGGCAAAATCCACGTCTTAGCCTACTTGCGAGTAGCACCTTTAAACTGTTTTTCAAAACGAACATGAGATGTTTTGTTCCAATTCAGGCGACCCAGTCTATACTTGTATGCTGTGTGCATCACATAGTAATTCTAGGCTAATAACTGGAATAAGAGCACATATGTTTTCAAAACTCGATATCATGCTTAGTAGTGGCCAATCTTTGATCGGGCGAGGGGGGTGCTCATAGCTGACCTTCCCAATCGTACCCAAGTTCCCGAGCCGAGGCAACTTTGGTGATGACGGACATGTGGCCTCAGGCAACGAGTCAAGGTTTCCTAAATCCCCCCAAAATAATATTTAGGTGGCGACTCTGTATCTGGCAAAGCAATCCATGTTTGGCACTTCTTTCAAAAAAATCTGTTTTCAAAAATGATTTGTCGGATTTGGACTCTTTGATGATTCATCAGTCTTGCATTGCACTCTGCGAGATTAGATACAGGACCGTGACATTGAGTCCTGAACTGTAGTGAGCCCAATGAACAAAACGGGATTCCCTCCCGAGATGTTCGGGCGCGTCTACAGTTTCTGGCGACTCTGCTGGGGAGTTAGAGAGTTTGACTCGAACTCATGATATCTTGTTTTTACTACACTTGTGTGTTTCTTTACATTGCATGTGCATTGGTGCGCCCAGGACACAGTGTTTGCCGTCTGCTATTCCTGAACGATTTGCCGAAGGCTGCGTGCCATAAGGCTGACCGGTTACGGGCTCTGCCATGATGGGAACACAAACTCCGATTTTTACCGGGGCACCCTTTTTGACCATTCGACCTAGTGCATATTCGGAATCCTTAGTGACCATTCCAAGCTAGGACAGGTTGCTTACCCGATTATAGGTTGTTTGAAATCGCTGCGTGCATAGTGAAACCCTAGCTCCTGACAAAATAGGACAGGGAAACCTTACCCCAACATAGGGGTGTTTTGGCTCTCACTTGTTTGCTATGTGCTTTTAGAGTGCGTCTCTACAGGAATGCATGTATCAGTTCACAAGTTTGGGTATCAGGCCTGCGAGCACCAGTTCAGTATTTTGGGAATCAGTTATCTGCGGGTATCAAATTCAGTTTTGGGGGTAGTGATTTGGAAACAATGATCAGTGTTTGAGAACAGTCGATTCAGCTTATCAACTATGTGTTGTGATGTCCAACTGTGTGTTGTGTGTTTATTTACGCTGTTATGATGTCCGTTTGTCTGGTTGCTTATTTCCTTATTATTGCTTTATTTATCTTTTTGCTAGGTAGTGTAGCACAATTGCTTCTAACCAAACAGATATCCCCCAAGCAATCTGGACAAGAGGTCGCCGACTCAATCAATCTGAGGATCTGGTCGATGGACAATTAGTGTTTTATTCCTTACCCCCGGTTATCAGACGGAGGTCAAGAAGACGCAGTATATCCGAGTAGAGGTTGCCAGAACAGTGGTCTACCCCGTCAGTGGACAGTCAGCTGAGGCTTCAGTTTTTACCATAGAGATAAATATACCAGTCAGTCAGCTGGAACTGCAGAACATGGTAGGGATGGAGGACATGGTACGCCAACTTCAAGAAAGTATGAGAGCCATGCAGTAGGACGCTGTTCGTCGAGATGAATTTGCCAAGCAACAGGCCGAGATTATGGCTCAGCAGGCAGAGTTGATCGCCAGGTTGCAACAACAAACCGGAGCATCTGTTTCATACCAGGTTCCTCTCCTACCAGGAGTTCCAGCACCCGAGGAGACGCCAAATGTCCTGGCAGATACGGACATTTCGACAGGGCCACCTCCGCTCCCGATTCCACCTCAACTATCCAAGGCACCCACTCCTATCAACCTGCCGGACTCTCCTTTTGAGTTCGAGGTGGACCCTACAGCGTTGAAGTTGAGCAAGCTTGAGAAGCTATTCAAGAAATCCCAAGGGGTAAAGTCCATCCCAGACATTGAGGACGGGTACACCGACGCGGCTGTGACGCTGCCAGATCGGTTCAAGATGCCACAGATCGACTGTTTTGACGGGTCCGGGGATCCCATGGTGCATCTACACTTGTTTTCAAACATACTAAGGCCGATGGGCCTCACCAGACTACAGAAGCTTTCATTATTTGGCCGGACCTTGTCGGGTGTGGTGGCCATCTAGTACGCAAAATTGGAAGACGATGTCAAGCGGAATTAGGATGAGATGGTCGAGGCTTTCATTGCACAGTACTGCTATAATACACAAATCGAGATTACAACCCGTGATCTCGAGACAACAAGGCAGGAGCCTAAGGAGAGTTTTTTGAATTCGTAACCCGGTGGAGGGCCAAGGCCTCAATGATGACCATAAGGCCAACGGATAAGGATCAAATACGGATGGTTGTGCGCAACCTCCAACCCAAACTGATGCAGAAAATGATCATACTCCCCTTCCCTACCTTTTCAGATCTGTATGAGATGGGAGTACAGATTGAGGATGCCTTGAAGCAGGGTTTGATTGACAATGACAAAGAGCAACCTAGGAGAACCTTCAACCGAAACAACAATGCAGGCACAAGCAGTGCTGCGACTACTAGAGCTTTGGAAGTAAGCATGGTCACCACCACCCCTCCAAGAGCCCTTGCGGCTACCCCTTTCTCCGGTGCGTCCGGAAGCAACCCACAAACAACCAAGTTCCAACCTCGGGGCCAAAGAAACTTCACGCCTTTATATATGCCCCTGTCCAAGGCTCTGGGGGTTTTAGTTAAGAAAGGGCACTTGAAGCCCCTGGAGCCGAGGCCATTGCCAAATCCACTTCCCCCCTCACATAACCCAGCCAAATATTGCGCATATCACCAACAACATGGTCATGACACTGACCAGTGTTTCAGATTGCGTCATGAGATTCAAGATCTCATTGACAAACAGGTGATTATGCCTCTAGAGAAACCCAATGTCACAACCAACCCTCTCCCTCCACACAACCAAGCTCCACCTCCCAAACGCATCAACTTTATCCAGACTGGGGTCGTGTCTTACGATCCTAGCATCTATATCACTCTTTCTCACCTACCTAAGCCGGAGGTGTTCATTCCCGATGGCACTGACTTGTGCATGTTGGACATCTCCCAAACCCAACCTGAGTCAATGGTGGTGACTGCCGAAGACAGAACAGGGGAGATTTCAGAGGAGAATGGGACTGCTGAGTCAGAGTCTGAGGAATCTGAGAGCTTTGTTGAAGGGGTATACAATCCAAGTGGCTACATCGCATCAGTGGGCCAGGCTAGGCAAAACGTCGAATTGCTAGCGGGGGTAGAGCTTTGTGTCATACAGGGGGATGGGTTTGAGCAGAGGATAGATGACTTGGCAGTTGTGGAAGAGGACTTTGCTAACCTCCAATTTTTTAATGAACAAGATCCAGGGGACATGGCAGTCAACTGGTTTGATTTTAAGGAATCGGCAGAGGTTACCGGGTGGCTTGATGATCAACCAGACATTGTTGAAGAATCTCAGCTGGAACAGGGCCCGTCAGGGGCAAGAACATCAGTTGTGGCCGGAAGGGCTGGAGATCAGAGTGCATCACCGGAGAGCGCCGGTGCTAAGAATTTCACTCGGGACTTGGGCATTGTGAATGCAGGAAACGTTGGGCAGGTTGTGTTGAAGCAGTCAGAACAAGAAGGGATCGAAGAGTCCGAAAGAGCCAGAAAGGCTAACGCTCCTGTGGGGGTTGAGAGTGCTGTGTGCGTAAGAACAAAATGTACTGTGAGTATAGGAAAGCAAGGTGCTGCGGGCACGGAGATTTTTGTAACAGAGCCGGACAAGTGTCTGTCGGTTGCAGATGGAATGTGGTGGGAGGACGATGATCTATGTCTTGCCCACACGGATGAGGATTGGGGGAGCACTCAACCTGATGATACTTGGTACATCGGCGAAGTCGATCATATGACCAGAAGTGGGTGGTATTTCAAGCCCCCACACCTAGATCAGCCAGAAGCGTCTGGGAAGGATAAGGAGGCAGAGAAACAGAAAGAGAAGCAACTCGAAGAAGAGGCCGTGTTAAAATAGCTGAAAAAGATACAAGCAGAAATCTCCATCTGGGGACTGCTTATGGCTTCACGTGTTCATAGACAAGCTGTCTTAACAGCAATGGACAAGGCTAAGCTCTCGATAGACATCAAGCCTGAACAACTGGTGGGATTGGTTTTCTCAGGAGGGGCTTCCCCGGTGTTGACCTTTTCCGACAAAGAACTACCACCTGAGGGTGCAAACCATAACAAGCTACTCTACATCTCCGTGGAGTGTAGAAACAAATGGATACCGGTGGTTCTTGTCGACACGGGATCCGTTGTTAATGTATGCCCGTCAAGGACGGCATATGCAATCGGGTTAAAGCCCGCGGACTTCGTACCAACAGCCCAGGTGATTCGGGCATATGATAACACAAGCAGGGAGGTGATGGGGACTGTGAAAATTTAGACCCAGGTTAGTCCACGACAACACGAGATTGACTTCTGTGTCTTGGACGTTCCCGCAACCTTTAACCTACTTTTGAGGCGACCGTGGTTGTACCAGGTAAAGGCAGTTTCTTCCACCTTGCACCAGATGTTGAAATACCTCACGGGAAGGGGGTAGCTATTGTTTTTGGAAATTCATCAATCCATCCGCCGCCTGAAGTGTCTATACCAGTCTTGGAAATTGAGCACGGCACGGAGGATGTGTTCTTATCGGGGTTTGCTTTAGTTGAGGCTCGAGTCGTGGAAAACATCTTGGCTGTTGATGAGGGGGTGTATGTCAGCACATAATCAATATACCTCATGAACAAGCTTCAACACATCCCCGAGATGGGATTGGGAAAGAGTGGCCAAAAAGGTACCGCAGTATCGGCCGAAGTGCCGCACAACCCGCATGCCTTTGGTTTGGGTTATCTGCCCACCAAAGAGGACTGGGTGAGAAAAGGCAAGGAAATGGCTAGGAGAGCCAGCGCAAAGCAGGCAGGGAAACCGTATGAGTTAATGCACCGACCCATTCAGGGTACCCTAAACGGACGCTTCGTCCGGGAGGGGGAGGACTTTCCATTTTGTGGCTTCCCAGAGCCCTGGTTGAACACGGAGAAGAAGCGCGTGCCAGGTTTTGAGATCTTCTTCGACCTGCACTTATCCGGGGATGATGTCGCCAAGGAGTAGACAGACCCATCAGCTGAGGTTGAGCAGTGTGGAAAAGGGAATTCTGAGGATGCCGAAGTTGAACTGGCGGTAGCGCTGTCTTGTCTACTTTCAGATCCTCCGATCGACCAGAAGTTCTTGGGGGATAACTTCTCGGTGTCCATGATTGGGAATGAAACGGCTGCGGGCCTACCGTCAAGCATTTTGGATGCATCCATCGCACCCTCTCTCATTTGGCAGTACGAGGAGGGATTTTTGTCAAGCAGCACCGGGTCAGGTAGTGAGCCGGAGTCTGATTCCACCGAATCTGTTGAGTCGGAATCAGGTTCCAACTCAACTGAGTCTGAGTCCGGTATTCTGGGGGTGATAACCCGGATGCCACAGTCCTGTCCAGGTTGTCTTTTTCTTTCTCTTTTAAGTCTGTTGTAACCGAGGAATCGAATGATTTGGAAATGGTTAATGAGGATGGAATGGATGTGGTTTCTGAGTACTTTTCTGTGCCCTTGATTTATTGTATAAATCAGGACTTTCAAAATTTTGATGAAAACGACGAGGAAGAAATTCCTCCGGTTTTGCAACGCTTAATTGATCAAGAGGAAGAAAGATTTGTTAAATCTTTAGTTGATGAAATCACTACTGTTAATGTGGGTACTAAGGAGGACCCGCGGCTGGTCCAGATCGGGTCCACGTTGTCTTCAGAGGAACGCGAGCGCTTAGTCGCTTTATTAAAAGATTTCAAAGATGTTTTCGCGTGGTCCTACGAAGACATGCCTGGAATCGATCCTGAGATTGTACAGCACCGGATCCCTCTTGACCCAGAGGCCTGACCCGTTAAACAGAAACTCAGAAGGATCTACACGGACTGGGCACTCAAGATTAAAGAAGAGGTCACCAAGCAAATCGATGCAGGATTTTTGCTGGTATCCGAATACCCAACTTGGTTGGCCAACATTGTTCCAGTGCCGAAGAAGGATGGCAGGATCTGGGTATGCGTGGATTTCAGGGACTTGAACAGAGCCAGTCCGTAGGACGACTTTCCCTTGCCGCATATTGATGAGTTAGTGGACTTCACAGCGGGGCATGCTTTGCTTTCGTTCATGGATGGATTTTCGGGCTATAATCAGATAGTGATGGCACCTGAAGACCGGGAGAAGACTGCTTTCACCACCCCGTGGGGGACTTACTGTTACAGGGTGTTGCCATTTGGGTTGAAGAACGCTGGAGCTACGTATCAACGGGCCACGACCACAATATTGCACGACATGATCGACAAAGAGGTTGAGGTGTATGTGGACGACATGATTGTCAAGTCCAAAGAAAGAGAGGGCCACTACACCGCCTTGCAAAAGTTCTTTCAAAGGATCAGAAAATTTTCGTTGCGGCTGAATCCTCAGAAGTGTACGTTCGGTGTTACAGCAGGGAAAATGCTGGGTTCTGATTACACAGAGAGGTATCGAAGTCGACCCTTCCAAAATCAAGGCCATCTTAGAAATGCCACCACCAAGGACTGAAAAGGAGGTACGAGGCTTTCTGGGTAAAGTGCAATTCATAAGACGGTTTATCTCAAAATTAACCTTGACTTGTGAACCACTTTTTGGTCTCCTGAAGAAAGGAAAGAAGTTCCAGTGGGACGGCCGATGCCAAGCTGCTTTTGAACAGATCAAGGAATACTTACAGAACCCACCTGTGTTGTCACCACCCGAGCCGGGGAAACCGTTGATTTTGTATATTTTAGTAACCGAGACTGCAATGGGCTGCATGCTCGCACAAGAGTCTGAGGACAAGGTGGAGAGGGCTATCTACTATCTGAGCAAGAAGATGCTGGAGTATGAAACCCGCTACACACTATTGGAAAAGGCTTGCTTAGCCTTGGTATGGGCTACCAGGAAGCTGCGGCACTACCTGTTAGCTCACTCTGTAATGTTGGTTTCAAGATTAGATCCCATCAAGTATCTCTTCGAGAAACCGGCACTTACGGGTAGGCTAGCTCATTGGTTGCTATTGCTCTCTGAATTCGATCTGAAATATGTGACGCGCAAGTCAGTCAAGGGAAGAGCGGTAGCGGAGTTCTTAGCCGATCATCCCGTGGAAGGAGGTGAAGCAGTTGAGTACCTATTCCCAGATGAGGCCATTTTGCATATCGAAGACGAAACTTGGACGATGTACTTTGACGGAGCGTCAAATCAATACGGGTATGGGATAGGAGTGTTGCTAATAGCACCCGACAATTCCCGTATCCCTCTGGCCTTCAAACTCCGGTTCAAAGTCTCGAACAACGAAGCAGAATATGAAACTTGCATTGCTGGTTTAGAAGCAGCCTTGGAACTAGGGGCAAAACGGTTGGATGTCATCGGGGACTCGAACCTTGTTGTATCTCAAGCGAAAGGAAATTAGAAAGTCAAAGAAGAAAAGAGGATAATGTATCACCAGGCCTTGGACTTGTTAATTCCTCGGTTTGAGAAACTAAACTTTGCTCATTTGTTAAGAGAGAACAACAGGTTCGTAGATGCACTAGCAACTCTATCTTCCATGATAGACATTTCTTTTAGAGTCCGGATGCGTCCGATCATCATTGACCAGAAATTTGCGCCAGCCTAGGAGTCGATTGCTGCTATAGATGAGGTTCAAGATGAAAACCCCTGGTATTACGATATCTGGAATTTCTGGGAGAAAGAGGCATATCCACCAGGGGCAAATGCCAAGGATAAAAGGGCAATTAGAAGAATGGCCGCTCAGTTCATCATCTGCAAGGGTAAATTGTACAAGAGAGGTCATCTAGGAATGCACAAATTGTGTGTCGAAGCCGAAGAATTGAAGCGCCTAATGGAGGCCATCCATGGAGGAGAGTGTGAAGCACATATGAACGGGGTAATGTTAGCTCGGAAGATCCTCAGACAGGGTTACTACTGGTCCACCATGGAGGAGGATTGTATTGGCTTTGTTTGGCGATGCCACAAATGTTAGATCCATGCAAACCGCATGAACATCCCGCCGTCGAAGCTGTACAATATGACTTCACCATGGCCATTTTCAGTTTAGGGAATCGATGTGATCGGGGCCATCACTCCGAAGGGGTCTAATGGGCATGAGTTCATTCTGGTCGCGATAGATTATTTCACGAAGTGGGTCGAGGTCGAATCTTATGCGGTGTTAAAGGCTTCGCATGTTGCAAAGTTCATCAGGAACAACATCATCTGTCGCTATGGGGTCCCGAACGAGATTATTTCAGATAACGGTTCCCACTTCAAGAAGGAAGTGATTGATCTGTTGGAAAAATACAATGTGGCTTTTCATAAGTCATCCACTTATCGGCCGCAAACTAATGGTGCAGTCGAGGCCGCCAACAACAACATCAAACACATTTTGCAGAAGATGGTGGAAACCTACCGGGACTGGCCAGATAAGCTGCCGTTTGCTCTGTGGGGCTACCGGACTTCAATCAGAACTTCTACTGGAGCAACTACGTATTCATTGGTTTATGGGATGGAGGCCGTTCTACCTATCGAGATTGAGGTTCCGTCATTGCGAGTATTGGCCGAGTATCAGATAGACGAAGCAGATTGCCAGCAGAGCAGATTCGAAGAACTCATGCTCTTTGATGAAAGAAGACTGAAAGCACTGTACCATGTTCAGGGTTATCAACGCAGAATTGCTAAGGCTTTTAACAAGAATGTTAAGTCTAGAAATTTGAAAGAAGGAGATTTGGTGCTCAAAGACAACCGAGCTCCCATTCACGACCCTAAGGGCGAGTTCAAGCCCAACTGGACTGGTCCTTACATCATTAACTCTATTTGGTCAGGTGGAGCTGTCGTTTTGATGGACCTAGATGGCCTGGAGTTCTCACAGCCAATCAATATGGACAAGTTGAAAAAATACTACCCCTGAGTGGCTCGCTAGGCTGAAAACCCGAAAGGGCGACCTAGGCAAAAGTTAGAGCATGAAAAATTTGAAATTACAAAAATTGAGCTCGCTAGGCCGAAAACCCGAAAGGGCGAGCTAGGCAAAAGTTAGAGCATGAAAAATTTGAAATTACAAAAACTGAGCTCGCAAGGTTGAAAACCCGCAAAGGGCGGCCTTGGCAAAAGTTAGAGCGTAAAAGGAGAGTGAAAATACTCGAGTGAACCCGAGCCTGAACTACGTAAGGCTTGATTCCCATCTTTGGGATACGTAGGCAACTTCATCCTGAAGTTCAGCCATAAACTTTTCCCCGATCAACTTTGTCCATTTGATCATCTCGGTCATCTTTGTCTATTCCGCATTCAAGAGCTTCGGTTGTGATCTCCGGTACAGTGCTATTCAGACTAGGGGCAACTTTCTAATTGCTGGAATCCGGGGTTGTGCATCTCAGTGACAGATCTCAGGCGTTTCCAGTTCTGATCCATATCGAAAATGGTTTTGAAAAGTTTTAATAAAATTTGATTTTGCTCAAATTAATATTTTTACAACTTAGACCATTTTTGGACCAAAACGGAAAATTTTCAATACCCACAACCTTCAATTATATAGAAAAGTGGGTCTTTGGTCTGTTCCTAGCTTCTAGAAGAGAGATCCTAGCTTTTCCATGCATCGGGAGTCTTGAAGGTCCGTATTTTCCTCGGTTTCAGATGCATTCCATCACCCGTTATGTCCGAAATGCATTTGTTTATCGAGTTGTTGTTAAGTCTTGCTTATCGAGTTGTTGTTTTGCTTACTGAGTTGTTTTGTTTATCGAGTCATTAAGTTTTACTGGGTTGTGAAGTTTTTGTTCATCGGATTGTTGTTCGTTGTTCATCGACATTTATAGGATTTGCTTATCAAGTTGTAAACTTGCTAAGGTTCTGTTGTTGCTTAGTAAGTTAGGTTGTTTAGTTTGTTGCGTTGGTTCACTACCTGACTTGGCAATTTTCGATGCTCAATTTTCATTCAATCTCATTTTTGTGCAAAATGATGCGATGCGATGCTAAGAACATAAAATACAACACTTTTTCAAAAACCTGTTTCATTCCATCATGCTTCCTTTGTTACAACATTTTACAACAAGGGTACAAGTTTTACAGAAAATAAAACTGCCTGATAATGTACAATGTGCTACAACTACTAGTAAAGAAGACAAATAAAGCAGGAACATCCACATCAGTGCTATCAAGTGCAAGACTGAGAGGCTCTCTTCGTCCTCTTCTGCGGAACGTCCTCTGTATCAGCATCATCATCTGAATCGGAGCTGCCATCCTCGGAACCCTCATCGGCATCATCTCCACTACCAGAATCAGAACCAGAGTCACCCTCTCTGTCTGCGGATGTCTCTGACTGGGGATGTGCAGGCTCCTCCTCCTCGCTGGACTCCTCCTCTATGACAGGCGCTTTGCGTCCGCCTCGGCTGCGAGTCGAACCCCCTCTCCCAGCTTCTCGAGCAGGCCTAGATGGCCCGGCCTGTGGCTCAGTCTATAGCGGAGGCATCTGAAAAGAAAGAGGGCAATTTGAATACATTAGCCAATATGTATATCAGATGCAAAAGGAGTAGGTGCATACAAATGCAGCATATAGATGTGGTGTGTGTCAGATATGCTCTACACATACAGTCAATCAATGCAGTGAAATGGTCGAATCCGGCATGTCATCAGAAGTATAATAAATGCAAGAAAATTAAAAAGTACCGGAACACCAGCAATGAACAGCTGCGTCTCTCTCCGCAGGACCATGCCCTCGAGTGAGGCCACCAATCCGAGCATCCCATCCATGTACTCTATGGGAGGCTACAAATGCAAATGCAAGATATCAGTGAATGAATGAATGTCCAAATATCTGAGTGATAAATCAAAACTGTAAAGCATACCGGTGGCGAGTCAGGGTCCCTGATGTATCGGTGATCGGGCATGGGAGGCTCTATTGGAATTAGGTAAGATGTCCTGTATCGCCATCCTGTCAACTCGGTCGGAATATCTGGCCATCCGGCGTGATGATAAGTCGGAGGAATCAGGGGAACCAGTCCAGCCCCACCTCTCGACGTGCTGGCCCTGCTAGTCGAAGGGGCACCTGCTGCCTGGGCTCGACTCGACGATGGCATGCCAGCCGACCTCCTCGTGAGAGTACGGACACCTGTCAATGGGGGCATCAGGTATGTGTGACGGTAGGTCGCGTACTCCCCCTCCTCCAAATGTAGAGCTACATCAGTGCCCAGCATAGCCAAATCAACCTCCTGGGGAGTGACTCCCTCAGTGGATCGCATATCGTCTGGAGGTGCGGCGAGGATACTCTGCTCAGGGTAGCCCATTGTTTGACGCAGAAAACGGCCACCCAGAAACCAGGCCCTGCCAACTAGCCCCTCGAATAAGATCCTATATCGAGAGTTGGCCCACCCTCCAGGGAAACGGAAGCGGATATCTCCTCCCAAGGGCGCCCAGGGCTGTCATGTGATCTGCAGATAACCAGTGCATGAGCTGATTAGATATTGTAGATATGCAATATGAATCAAAGCTAAAAACAGGAAAAACTGAGAGTTCTGAAGTACCTCGGTAGTCCGCACTATATCAAAAACTGCCGCAGGTAGGGCAGAGTCTCCCGAGCCCTCTGTCGGTACTGGCCCTCAAATACAAGAGAGTAGGGAATCATAAGAGGCACCGCCACCTCGAGCTCCGGGGCTAGCGTCGGAAAGTATGCGAAAATCCATAGCTGTGGAAAACAGGGCAATAGCCATCAGAATATAGAATGTACAGAGAATACAGAATGTTGAGAGCAGAATGCAAAGTACAGAATGTAAAGTGCGCCGTGTGTGCAGTATACGGATAATGAAAAGCAGGAATGTAAATCAAGAGGGCAGAAAGTACCTCCCAAGCTCTCTAGTAGCCACCGACTATGTTCCCTCGCCCGCGAGAGGTCGCGCTTATGTAGCAGTAGAGGGTAGCAAGGCCGGCACCACCCCAATCATACTGGCTAACCCGTGATAGGTCTACCAGAGTACTCAGCAAATAAAGTCCAACTGTGTTCCCCCTATTGGAGAACAAAGTGGTCCCGAGGAGGAACATCAAAAACCCTCGAGTGTACTGCTTTATCTCCTCGAGAGTCTCGGGCACAGTCTCTCTAAAATGTTTAGAAAACCAAGTGTACCTGACTCTGTCCGATGATCTATCAGTCGGTGGACGGGCTCCTAACAGATAGATCCAGGCGGCCTCCCACTCGCCCATGTCCTCGTCGTAGGGAACCAGTCGGCCAGCTACGTCAAGGCTGGTTAGCATCGCAAAGTCAAGTGGGGTCATCGTCATGTCCCCGGTAGCCGAAAAATGGAAGGAGTTGGTGGTGTCCCACCATCTCTCTACAAGGGCTCCCATTAAAGTCCTACTCGCGGGATAACGTGATATCCCCGAGCAGAAGGGTCCGAACCCTGCCTAGTCAACCAGATCGCAAACGGCCTCTGGGAGCTCTGCGTACCACTCCCTAGCAATGATCAAGCCGTAACCCTGTGTAACGCGGGAAGATACCTGCATTCAGAATGAACAGATGTATTCAGTTTTAAAATGAAAATACGAGCTGTGTGCAAATCAAATCAGATACAATGTGGTGGACTATGTGTTCAGTACGAGATACATGCAAATGTAATGAATAAGTTGTGTACTCACCAGTAAAATAACGAGCTGTGTGTTCGCCATCAAAGTTTGGGCTGCGTGTTCAGATTTCAAAAACTATGGGCTTAATTTCTCATGGGATTTTACAGTAAACATTTAAAAGCACAAAACGAGGACTGAAAATATATCAGAAAACATGTGCGAGGGTCGGGTTATTGCACTCCCCCCCCATTTAAATAAGTTTGGTCCTCCAAACTTGTTGTACTATGCAGATCTGTTATAGAAGCTCATGTAATTCTTCAGTCCAAACAATTCACAGGTTAACCAAAGATTCCTCACTATTAATGTAAAAAAAAAAAACCCCAGTCTTACACGCTTATCCCATTCTGCTATAGATGTTCAATTCATTTCTCCGTGCGAACCATACACAGGGGAATTTAATATTTATCACAATTAGTCAAAAGTCCTTGTCATAATAAACATCTTATCGTTTTAAGCAATTGGTTGTTGTGTAAAAATAAAACATCCGTTTCATATCTTTATTTTATACGATCCTATGTCAAATGAGACAAAACTACATGAATTCACTACGGAATATTCCCAAATACAAAACATACAATCGGAAGTACAGAAATATAGTAGATTCCATTTCTCTAGATACAGAGTTCATACATTCCACAGCACACGTTAATTTCAATCACAGTATGTTCTTTACTATGTTCGTACCCAGATTGACCCGACATTAATAGTTTATATACAAATCCCATTACTTAGTAATTCTCAATAGGAGTCACTTAGAGATAAGCTGGTAACCCAAACTGTACATTAATCCGACAGACATACTAAGTCGCATAAGCATGTAGTCACTAGTTTTACAATAGATCAAAGTCATACCGTTACCTTGCTTCAAAAGTATATCTAGTACTTTGACAAGGTCAGAAAAATGGAAAAAGATCCCAGTCAATATCGTTAATTCTTCATAGTTTCACTTTTAAACATATTAGCACAAAGAGAACCATATTCCAAATCAAATAATTATGGTGTTACCAAAGCAAATAACATACAGCTTTGTAAATTCATATAGACATAGGTATGTCATCCTAAGTCCAAATCTGCACAATAAATACAACTATAAAAGCCATTACTTGAGCAAAGGGAACCACTTAAAACCAAAATCAGAAATCAAATTCAAAATCATGCTTAAATACTTAATCGTACCATAAGGTGTAACATCCTTCTTTAATAAGCATTTCTTCTTGTTACAGCACAAATTAAATTGGCCATCTAATATTAGAGTTAGAATTCTTATCCAGATAAGTTCAATAGGACAGTAAATTGATTTGGAATCACGTTACGCATATTATACAACTCTGAATAAGCAAATTAAAAGAGGTAAATGTCCAGTACATATCGTTAACTTACCATCCATAATTCCCTCACTTTCCCATCAGAAGTTGTCAGTAATTTCTTGGCTTACAAAATCATCTTAATTATAACTTGTGTCAAAATCATAGTTCATAGTGCGTGACCAACTCGGTGCAAGCTTAATAGTCACTTTCCTTATCCATTTTAGCCATCAGCAAGAACAAACTTACATTCAATTAACCTCTCACATAATTCTAAGGAGAATCACTGCGTACACAACTTTCTCTTACAGCGGTCACACTCGACATAATTCAACGATCATACAAACACAACGTATCAGCATATCTAACACAACAACTTTTCAAAATCATAAATCTA
The DNA here is from genome assembly GCA_030407325.1 of Camellia japonica. NCBI lineage: Eukaryota > Viridiplantae > Streptophyta > Magnoliopsida > Ericales > Theaceae > Camellia > Camellia japonica. The sequence continues at coordinate 40,180,953 of JAPPVO010000036.1, read as the reverse complement.
AATATTATTAATATGTAGTCTTTAAGCAATTCGTCTCAACAGATGATAGGTAACTATCAATCCAAAAATAACAACTGATAACATAAGCATATAAATTGCCTTACCAATCGTTGTCCTTTTTCATTCTATTTAACCTGACAAAGGTAGGATCCTTCGGATCCTCTATCCTTATTCTCGCCATGTTCTGCACAACAATCACAATATACACAAGGAATGTCCAATCGACATAGATCATAATCGTTAGCGTTAACAGATTGCATTTAACGTTGCCATCATTTTCTTTCATATGCATTAAGAATGTCATGCATGATGCCTAAGTTATTTTTTTCTAGACATCCTAAAGCTCAATGGATTCGTGTGTGAGATGGCAACTCGTGCTCTGATACCACTTGTCACGCCCCAAACCTGCCCCCAAAAGTTTGGGCATGACCTATTCAGAAACAGACATGTAACCTGGTAACATAACATACGGGGCCTTATCGGAAGCACGAAATATAAAAAACATAATCATACAAAAAAACTCCATTGAGCTATTTCTACATGCCAGGATCTCATACATCACATGCATCATAGTGGATAGAGAGAGTCCCAAACTATAACCCGGAGCATTGGTTATATACATACACATATACAATCCCAGCCCTGTAATTGGGCATATACAAAGCATGAAAGTTATATACATCAACCTTAGATGGACACTCAAAAGCAAGCCAACATATTAACAGCTTAACAAAATAAATGGCCTTGTATAGTGCCTGGACACACGAAGGTTGACAAAAGAAAGCAGACGTCATGGCTAAGACTGACCACCTGATGGGTGACCTACAGAAACAGACATAACAGAGAGTGAGCCGAGCTCAGTGAATAGTAATACATAAATAAAACGATGCTTAACTTGAAACATAGTACATAACAATGCATATAATGATGCAGAGTTCACATAGTTAGTCTGATTTCGTGCTAAGTACCTGATGGCCTTAGGCCCAATCCTGCAACATAAACATAATGGCTATAAGCCCATGAAACGTGGTGGCACGAGGCCCTTGAAACATGTGGCCTGAGGCGCTTGAAAAGTTGGCATAAAGCCCTTGAAACATATGGCACGAGGCCCTTGAAAAGTTGGCATAAAGCCCTTGAAAGATTGGCATGAAGCCCTTGAAACATATGGCACAAGGCCCTTGAAAAGTTGGCATAAAGCCCTTGAAAGATTGGCATGAAGCCCTTGAAACATATGGCACAAGGCCCTTGAAAAGTTGGCATAAAGCCCTTGAAAGATTGGCATGAAGCCCTTGAAACATATGGCATGAGGCCCTTGAAACATGTGGCCCGAGGCCCTTGAAAAGTTGGCATAAAGCCCTTGAAACATATGTATATTGTCATACCATAAATGGAAATAAATCATATATGTTCTTTATGCATATTCTTTATACTTGAACCATAAACAGAAATTAGGAGTCATACTCGTAACATACTTGAACTTGTAACATGCGTATACCTGTAACATACTTGATCTTGTAACATACTTGAACTTGTAACCTGCTTGAACTTATAACATACATGAACTTGTAACCTACTTGAGCTTATAACATACATGAACTTGTAACCTACTTGAACTTATAACATGCGTAAACTTGTAACACACGTAACCTTGTAACAGACTTAAACTTGTAACATACGTAAACTTGTAACAGACTTAAACTTGTAACATACGTAAACCACAGTATTATGACCCCCGGGTAAGGGCCTTGCGCTAAGGATACCTTAAATACCTTTATATAAATGAACAATCATTCAGTGATTCAAAACGTAGCATGTTAGGAAATAAGGCATTTCTTGTCACATCATGTTATTATCGTATACTTAACAAAGATAAAATAATTCACATTCTCAGGAGGGCTACAGAAACATGTTAAACCTTTTGCCCTTATGTCGTGGTTTCTGAGTAATTTCTCATTCACGCGAATACACATAGCTTTCCAAGTATTCTAATTCATCGAAGATGTCTACCCTTGATAACTTATAACTGTCTCATATTTACTCAACATCTGTTCTTCAAGAATGAACATAATTTCTCCTTATTCTTTAGGAAACGGCGTAGTTCACTTGATCTATTACTCAGTAGCACAAGCATACACCTTTGTTTGATCGTTCGTATAAGTTAACATAGTTGACTTGTAACTAACAGGGTACTAATGGTAACCGTTACATCAGTCACATGAGTTAACTTAGTTAACTTAAGTCTAACAGGACATTCCTGATAATTATTAACAAAAGGTAAGCATGTTGTACAGATTGAATAATATCAGAGATACACGAATACCATAATTCCATAGTGCTTATATGCTCCCTTGGTTCGTCATGAATCACTATAGATATCTTGCACATAAGGTTAGCATTTTTTGTCAACAATAAATAAAATGTATTGCACAATGATGCCTTTAGATTTCCAAATCAACATACTTGCAAGAAACAGAATATTAGCAATAAGAATCATTAACGATCATTGAATTTACGACTATTGTACTACTACTCACAGTGCATGGTCTCTGATAGCGGTGAAACGATGTCCTTATCTTGACCTACAAACATAATGCACATAGCAGATTATGAGAATAAAATCAATCTCTTTTTATTCCTCACTCCATAGTTATGATGGTTCTAGACTCATTATTCCTCCATAGGTTATAATCCATGCCTCATAAAATAGGAGGAATCGATAGGAGAAAGGTTCAGGCGAAGAAACAGTACAAATTCAGTAAATAGAAAGTGAACATTCATCACTAATTTGGGCATAACTATTTATGTACTTATAATTTGGGAATGAGACCACCACCACTGGAAACTAGACTTCCGGGGCTTGATTTTAGGCTCAAGAATCACTCAAAACAGAGTCCGGATGCAAAAGATATGCCTATTCAAAGTTACTCAGCATAAGCTGAAACAAGGGTGGCCGCTCGTGCGGCCGGACCCTCCGCTCGAGCGGCCATGCACCGCACGTGCGGTCCTTCCCCTCCGCTCGAGCGGCCCAAAGCAGAATGCATTTCCAGTTTTTCTCCTCTTGTCCGCACGTGCGACCATGACCTCCACACGTGCGGTGGTGACCCCTGTTTTGGGGCAGCTTGGTTCCAACTCAAATTTCAACAACACCAAGTTATTTTACATGCAAACCAAGATGAAATTAAGGCAATATATTGACCCAACTTCACTATAACATGCATTATCATTTGAATATCACAGGGTAAACATGTTAAAAGCTTGATCAAGTAACTATTCTTATAATTTCCATCCTTTAATTCAAGTTCTCCATGTTCATAAAACACAACACATGACATAAACATAATTTCATGGGGTTTATTGAAGTATAAACATAATTAGGTGTCAAAGCAACCAATTGATGAGAACCCTCTTTAATCAAACATAAATCATACACAATTCTCCATTACATAATTGGATGGATGCAAGCATGTAAAATCATAAAGAGTATGTAATTTCCCTCTTATGGTTCAAATTAACACAACTACAACATGATGATCACACTTCTTCAATTCCATAAGTGTCTAACACACACACACACACTACAACACAACTCTTACCTTACTTGAACACCCAAGAAATTCATACCCCAATACAAGAAGAGGAGTTAATTAAAGTGAAATTTACATACCTTGTGCCTAGATCTCTCAAATTCCCAACCTTCTTTGATGATCTACCTCCCTTTCCCTTCCTCACTTGCTCCCCTAAACAAACCCTTATTTCTCTCCAAGAGGTATTTCACGTTTTTTATCAAGGTTCAAGAGGACTTAGGTGGATATAGTCATAAAGAAAAGCATATAGGACAAAATTCAATCGTTTAATCATTCCGAAATTGAAATTTCGTAAACATACTTAATATTACCTAAATATTATGCTGATCACAGATATATAATCAATTTCAGATAATTAAGCCGTTAAGGTGTCCAATTTCTGATTCAACCATTCTAGATATAACAGATGCTTTTCTTGTTAAACAGATAAACATCCTTAAAACATGGATTTCACTTACTTAACCTTAATTTCTCATGGGATTTTACAGTAAACATTTAAAAGCACAAAACGAGGACTGAAAATATATCAGAAAACATGTGCGAGGGTCGGGTTATTACAGTGTTCACCTCAAAAACAGTGGGCTGCGTGTTCAGATTTCAAAAATAGTGGGTTGTGTGTTCACCTCAAAAGTTTGGGCTGCGTGTTCAGATTTCAAAAACAGCGGGCTGTGTGTTCGCCATCAAAGTTTGGGCTGCGTGTTCAGATTTTGAAAACAGTGGGCTGTGTGTTCACCTCAAAAGTTTGGGCTGCGTGTTCAGATTTCAAAAATAGTGGGCTGTGTGTTCGCCATCAAAGTTTGGGCTGCATGTTCAACTTTCAAAAACTGTGGGCTATGTGTTCACCTCAAAAACAGCGGGCTGCGTGTTCAGATTTCCAAAATAGTGGGCTGTGTGTTCACCTCAAAAGTTTGGGTTGCGTGTTCAGATTTCAAAAATAGTGGGCTGTGTGTTCGCCATCAAAGTTTGGGCTGCGTGTTTAGATTTCAAAAACTGTGGGCTGTGTGTTCACCTCAAAAGTTTGGGCTGCGTGTTCAGATTTCAAAAACAGTGGGCTGTGTGTTCACCTCAAAAGTTTGGGTTGCGTGTTCAGATTTCAAAAATAGCGGGCTGTGTGTTCGCCATAAAAGTTTGGGCTACGTGTTCAAAAATTCAAGTGCTTGAGCTGTGTGTTTAAGATGCGAACAGAATGCTATGTTATAGACTAAGTGTTCAGAACAAGCTGTGTGCCAACTCAACGGAATTTTGTCGTGTGAGATATGTGCTAAAATAAGCATAAGTATGGTGCGCAAATGTGTTCAGAACGAGCAGATAGGCATACATAGCGAAAGCATGAAATGCGCAAGAAATAGAGAATACATTGCAGAAAATGTAAAAATGAAGTACGTACCTCTCGTGCCTGGTGAGAGAGGTGAGACTTCGGCTCCCGTAGCAGTAGATCTGCGGGCGCTCGTCGATCGAAATCGGTAAAATGATAGAAAGTGCTCACTGGAAGGATGTGCTCTGGAGGATCATACCTCTCGAGATCGAAGGGCCAAACACTCGGGGGCAATGACATAATGTCTAGCTAACCCCCGGCACCTGGAGGACCTCCACCATGGGGGAAATGACCCACCATTTCGAGAAATCTGCAAAAAGAAGCAAAAATGAGCAAAATGAGCCGAAATTGGAAAAAGTCAACAAAAGTCAACTCTCGGGAAATGAAAAAGTCAACAAAAGTCAACTCCTGAGAAAATGTTCCAAATGTTGAGACAAACTTACCTCAAGTGGTGAAAATGGAGAAATAAGCTCCGAAATCAAATTTTAATCGGTCCAAAGTGAAGAAAACTGAAAGATTTCGCGAAACAACTTGGCGTGGGTCGTTGGAAAACGTGTATAAAGAGCAGATCTGAGAGAGAAAATGGTCTAGGAAGGAAGGAGAGCTAATTTCGGATCTGAAGGTGTGAGCAAAAAGTGCTTTGGCCAAGTACATTTAAGGAAACAAGTGCAAAAGGACCAAACTGCCCCTGTTTTGGACAGGTGGTCGGCCGACCACCTTTTCTGGTAGGCCGACCACCCCCTTGCACCAAACCTGGTCGGTGGTGTCCCATGGTGGTCGGTGGCCCTCTTGGGTGGCCTTCAATGCCTCTTTGTTCTCCCTGCAAATTTTGGTGGTGATCGGAGTCCCCGGCTCTCGAGAAAGTACAAGGAAAGTGCACTTTTCGGCGCGAAATCCCTCCGCGGGAACTTCAAATCCAATCTTCGACGCGTGGCTCATTGTTGCTCGCCAAGAGCAAGGTGTATCCTTTTTGAGTACGTTGCAACCCCTCCGAGAGGTAAATCGGAGGTCGCGTTTGAGTTGCCCTCGTCGAGGCTTGCTTTTCTTTGCTCAAAGTTTTATTTCAAATGTGCTTTCGAAGTCGCACTTATCTTGCATTGTTATGCACGTCACTTGCATTATTATGCACGTTTCATTGGCATTGTCATGCCCCCATGCTTAACTTGCGTTGTTGCGCACGTTTCTTCTTGTTTCTTCTTGCATTGCGATGCACTTTTCCATTGGCATCATGACTATCTGCGTTTGATATAAAGTTGAACATATGTTGCTAACTATGTTGTGCTTGTCAAGTTTCTCCCTTTTGCAGGCACGATATTGTATGTACAGTTCATTTGAAGCTGGTGCAACCAGACGAGCCGTACAGGTATTGTATCTTCTCCGTGTGAGACGTAGCGAGAATTGTAATTCTCTTACACTATTACTGCATGAAATGTAGTTTTTGCTTTGCATTCTTGCTTAGAATTGTTGCATTTATCGTGAATATTTGCTTCGTTACAGCTTGCTTCTTTGCATGAGCACAAGTTATGTTCGGCTTTGTGCATATCATTTTGCATTTTTCCCCCTGCCTGCGGGCACATCTCTTCGTTTATCTCGCCTGTTTGTCCAAGTCTTCGGCCTTGTCAAAAATGGGTCGTCTCTAGGCTTTGACATTCACTCCCGTCACTTATGACTTTCAAATTCTGTCAAAGAGGGGCAACTGTAGACACTCCATTTTTGACCGACCTTAAGACTTAGACGTCATCGATTGAGCGCTCGGTGATTGCGCATGTTGTGCTCGTTTTGAGGTTACGGAGTCTCGGCTGAGAGCCTTGCTTCCAGACTTCGGGGCTCTTTTGTGCTTTGCCTCGGTTTGTGAACCAAGTTCTATTTTCTCTTCCCAAAGGGAAGGAGAGGTCTCGTAGACCATCTTTCAGTGGCCGTAGGCTACGTTTCGTGGTTGTAGACCACTGTTCCCGTTTGGAGACTAGTTTTCGATTTTCGGAGCCGTCGGCCGTGCGCCTCGGTTCAGGACCGCTTAACTTTCTCCGTTTGCTCCGGTTTTTGGCACACACCTTGTTTCCTCTCTCTAGAGGGACACTGTGGCCCGGGAGACCACCTTCGTGGTCGCACGCTACATTCGATGCTTAACAGTCAGTTTTCGGGGCCTCCGGCCGCTCGTTTTGGCCGCCGAACCTTTGTTTTGCATCCGTCTTGGTCCATTTTTGGCATGGACCCTATTTTCATTGTTTGGAAGGTGGTACAAGGGTGGGAGACCACCTTTTCTCCTTGGAGATCACCTTTCCCCGGTCGGCCGGTTTTCTTGACAGGTAAGTGGTCTCCCTTACTTTTGGGCCACAATTACTGGTCTCCCACCACACCACTGGCTTGCATTCACTTGGGAGACCACCCTAGGGGGAGGCCGACCACCTGGACCTTTTGAACCTGGTCGGCCGACCAGGGGGAGTGGTCGACCGACCACCTGAACTGGTTGGCCAGCTTTCTGCTTTTCTGTCTCACTGAGTTGATGCTAGCTGGAAGCCTCAGATTGCATCCTCCATACACGTGTATGGAGGATGTTTAAAGTTGGTTTTAAGCTTCTAGGAGAAGCTTTGAACCTCTTGGTCTATAAAGGAAGAGCCCCTCTTCCTTTGCAAGGGTTGAGGAATTGTTTTAAGGCATACATACACTCCCCTCCCTTTGTCTCCATTTGAGCCTCAAAAGAGCCAAGTTCTTGCCCTTTTTGCACTACACCTCCTAGCACAACACCTCCATCATCAACCTAAGCTTCTTGGGGCTGATTTTCAGAGGTTGAAGGTTTTCTATTTTGGTCCAGAAGCTGCTGGAGGTCTTCTCTACAAGGGTAACACTTCTTTCCCTCTTTTAAGCATTGTTTTGCTTCATACATTAGCTCTATTTGAAAGCATATTTGGGCTTTGTCATAAACTAAAAAAAGTCTTATTATAAGCTTCTTAACATGTTTGTTTAAGACCTTTTTTCTGTTGGGGGTCATCTACCCCCTTGCATGCTTCATTTCCCTTTGTTTTGAGCCATGCATTAGGGCCTTTGGGTTGAGCTTTGTTGGCCCTCTTGACCACTAAAATCCAGTGGATTTTCAGTGGTTGTTATGTATTTTTGAGCATCAAAATCAGAGAGGGGTGACCCTCTCACCCCTTGTCTTGTTTACTAGCATTTTTGGCCTTACAAAGGAGCCCTCATTTGCATGTTTCAAAGCCTCATTTCAGGCCCTTTTCAGTGAGTTTTAGGGCCTGCATAACCTCTTTCTAGAGGTGGTTTTTCCATTTTAAGTGTCCATCATGCATGTGTAGAACAACCCTCTTTTTAGCCCATCAAAGGAGCCTATCTTTCTTGCATGCATGGACCATGTTTCATTGGGTTTTTGGGGTTTATTTGGCATGTCATACCTCTTTCTTATGCTGGTTTGGTGACCATTTGATTGCCTCATATACTTGTAGTGCAAATCCTCTTTACTAGCTTGTGTTGCATGCCATTTTGACCATTGATTCTAGCACTTTTTGGCCATTCTTTAAACTGATTTTGTGTATGTTTTAGACTGCCTTAGCTCTGTTTTTATGCCTCATGGTTAAATAATGCTTGCTATGCATGGTTGTAGTTCAATACCCTTGCCTAGTTTTGAGTTTTGGAGCTTATTGCATGCCTATGTTGAGTTGTTTCCATGTTTTGGGGCCATTGTATATCATATTTCAGAGCTTACATGCATGCCATATTCACATGTTTTCCACTCTTTAAATGCGTTTGAGAGTTGTGCATAAATGCCTCGTTTTCGGACCATTGCATGAGCTTCATTTCTTCGCATGTTGAGCCATCATTTTAGTCCATATTTGCTACTATTTTGGTCTGCATAGGGACTTTTTGGGGGTGGTTGGGCCATTTGTGCATTGCTTTGTATACCTCTAGTGTAACACACTTCACTAGTTTCGGTATTCGGGCCATCTAGCATGCATCATGTGAGTTATTTGCATGATTCGGGACCATTGTGCATCATGTTTCAGAGCTGGAAAATGTATGATTGCATACCATATTTCATCCCTTGCCATGCCTTGGTAGAGTGGCATTTGATGCCTTAGGTTCGGTCCCTTGAATTTGTGCATATTCACATGTGTTTTGTTGCCTAATTCCCTCATGTTTGGCCACTGATTTGAGTGTGGCTGAGGTCCATTAATTTTAGTTTAAGTCCACCTTGCATTGTATATGCCATTTAGTCCATGTTGTTGCATGATTGACCATTGCATTGTGCATGCCTTGATCATTTCATTGTTAGTTTCCATGTGTGCATTGCGTATGCTATATAGTTTTCATGTGTATTGAGTATGCCGTTGATTATTTCATAGCATTGTGTATGCTAGCAACATGTTTGCATATCATCATTTGCATTATTTAGTGGCATTATGTTTAGGTTACATGTTAGAGTAGCATTCGTGCATGCCATGTGTATTGCATTATGTTTGGAATAGGGTTTAGTCCAAACACGGGAAACAAGGGATGTTTCGTACTCCAAGTGACGAAACGTGCCTTGATTCCCGGTCGCCGACACTCCGGATTACCCATGATGGAGTTTAGGTCTTGTTGTGTTTATGTGTGCATTCATTTTACATCAAGTCGTGCAATTCAACTCCTCGGCCATCATGCATTGAGATGCGTGATTGGCGGCACGAGAATCGAGGACTACACTCCCTAGAGCTGGTGCAATGATAGGGAGAGTGGTCACGCATACATATGTTGAAGATACTTTGCCATGCCCCTTTCTCGCTCCCTGTTGCAGCAAACCGGAAACCAGCAGCAAAAACTAGTCAAGCAGCCTTCTGAAGCTTTGCACAATATTTCGGGACCAGTCGCAAACAGAGGCAAATCGGGGCATCGCGATGGATTTCCCGACAAGGCGGCCCGAGCATGCATGCATCCCTATCATTCGGAACAAAGCTGAGGCAGTCCGCTTTTATTTAAATTAGCATGATAGCTTATTTATCTTAGTTAATTTGTTAATTAATTAGGGTTGTGTAATAATTAGCTGTAATTCGGTATTCATTCGATTATGTGTTATTTATTCGGACCCTCCGAGGAGGGCAATGTTGTAATAAGTGTGCGTGTGTGTGATGTATGTCTTCCAACCCCACGTCTTTCTCCCTTTTATTTACTAACTTATGTTGGTTAGTTTAGGGCACGTTTCAATTAGCATACTTATGTTCGCATGTTTGCATTCATTCATCTATTTTGCATACACCGGGCTCGGTGCATCATACTAACTGCATTGTATTTCAATTTCAAAGTTGAATACATGTTATCTGTTGCATTTCATATGCCATGTTTAGAATAGTCGAGCCTATTTTAATTGCATTTTTGCATGTGCTGCATTAGGCATTTCAGCATAGTTAGGATTCATGCATGTTTTCTAATTAGCTTATTTCTTTGGCTTGGAGTACTCGGTAAGTATTTATGCTTTAGTATCCTTGCATGTGTGTGAGTGACTGCCATGATAGCATGCTTGCCATGAGGCTATTTGCTTATGTGATATGACTGGCTGAATGCCTGTGGGTGGAGGTTGGGTTATTTGAATTGGAACAATGCATTGAATAAGAGTTTTAAGCCCACTTGAGAGTGGCAAAATCATGTTTTCTAAGCCCACCCGAGGGTGGCAAAATCCACGTCTTAGCCTACTTGCGAGTAGCACCTTCAAACTGTTTTTCAAAACGAACATGAGATGTTTTGTTCCAATTCAGGCGACCCAGTCTATACTTGTATGCTGTGTGCATCACATAGTAATTCTAGCCTAATAACCGGAATAAGAGCACATATGTTTTCAAAACTCGATATCATGCTTAGTAGTGGCCGATCTTTGATCGGGCGAGCGGGGGTGCTCATAGCTGACCTTCCCCAATCGTACCCAAGTTCCCGAGCCGAGGCAACTTTGGTGATGACGGACACGTGGCCTTAGGCAATGAGTCAGGGTTTCCTAAATCCCCCCAAAATAAATATTTAGGTGGCGACTCTGTATCTGGCAAAGCAGTCCATGTTTGGCACTTCTTTGAAAAAAATCTGTTTTCAAAAATGATTTGCCGGATTTGGACTCTTTGATGATTCATCGGTCTTGCATTGCACTCTGCGAGATTAGATACAGGACCGTGACATTGAGTCCTGAACTGTAGTGAGCCAAATGAACAAAACAGGATTCCCGCCCGGGACGTTCGGGGACGTCTACAAGGGGTCACATTGAAACACGAATGGAATTACAGGATTTAATTTGTCGAAATTGAAACATTGATATTTAAAATGTAAAACGAGTGAAACCTTGGGCTTTTTTATTATTATTTAATTAACCCTTAAGTAAATTTGACAATGTGAATGTTCACATTATAGAACATTAATGCACGCTCCACCCTATTATTATTAAGGAAATTTTGGTAATATGTCATCCACAAACCTGCAACAGATCAGATACTAATGGAGTGAGGGAGGGTCGTAGTGGTGTTTGCTACTGGGTGCTGATGGTCTTGTTATTGGGTTGGTTTTTGTTTCTTTATTTGGTTTCTCACCAAACTTGCGGTGCTAGCATATGATTGGGCGTTGAAGCCGGTGCCAACTTAGTTGGGATGGGTTTGTAATGCTATGATGCTTGTTGCACTTGCTCTTTATTGATGCTTCGATGTTTTGCTGTAATGGCTTTCTTTCATCAATAAAGTTTCGTTTTGCTGATCAAAAAAAAAAAAAAGTCACCCACAAGACATAATGGAACCTAAAAAAATAATTTAGACTAAATGAAATATAAGTAAATGAGGAAGGATTTTTGAATGAGTATCCCTATTAAAATCCTGTGATAGCTATGAATAAAAAAAATTATAAAAAATATTAAATATTATAAATATTAACAATTAAAATTAAAATTAAAATCTTTTACCTTTTATAAATATATATTTTTATTCTCCACTGATGTAATTATTAATTATAATATAAGGTGTAAGTCTCATATAAATTAGAATAGAGTGGATCAATCCCGTCATATTTAAAATATATTTAGTCCGTAGTTTTTATTCTCTAAATACTTATTTACATATAATAATAATAATAATAATAATAATAATAATAATAATAATAATAAGGAGAAGAAGAAGAAGAAGAAGAAGAAGAAGAAGAAGAAGAAGTTTTGTTTGCGAACTGGTAATCATGAACGGATTAACTTCTGAAACATCTCTGCAAGGCACAATTCGGATTAGATTCGCATCTAAAACTCATAGCCTCACTGAAATAAAAGATCGAATACAATTACAACTGAAAGGAGTTTTGTCAAACAGGATTTCCAAGAATAAAAACCTAACATCACCATTTAAGAGAGCTGTTTTCACATCCATTTGATAAATTTCTAAATTGTTCAAAGATGCAATGGCAATTAGCATTCTAATGGATGTTATCCTAATAACTGGTGAGTATGTGTCAAAGTAGTCAAGACCTTCTTTTTGTCCATATCCTTCGATGACAAGTCTTGCCTTGTATTTTTCGATTGATCCATTCGCTTTCATTTTTCCCTTGAAAATCTACTTGTACCCAAGAGGTTTACAACCTAGTGGCAGATCCACCAATTCTCAAGTGTGATTTTGCAAGATGGATTCAACTTCACTATCTATAGCCTCTTTCCATAAAGGAGATTCAGGACTGGACATAGCTTTAAAGGCTCATTTTCTAACAAAAAAGTTAGAAAATCTGGACCAAAAGATTTTGAGGTTCTAGCACGTTTACTATGCCTAGGTTCCTCTTCCTCATTTTCATCTAACTCTTGCACTTGTTCTTAATCTTGTTCTTGATCATGACTAGTAATAGTATCATAAGATCTTTTATTAGTACTAATCTCTTGTCTAGTTTTATTAGGAAACACATGTTCAAAGAATAATGCATTCTAAGATTCAATAATAGTGTTTACATGCATTTCGGAATGTTGTGACTTATGAATCAAAAACCGATATGCACTACTATTCATGGCATAACCAATGAATATGCAATCAACAATTTTAGGACCTATCTTAGTCTTTTTAGGACTAGGAATAGCCACTTTAACCAAACACCCCTACACTTTTAAGTATTTGTAGGATGGTACTCTCTCTCATGCCACATTTCATAAGGTGTTTGATTCACTTTCTTCCGGGGTACTTTATTTAGAATATAATTAGCAGAAAGTATTACTTCCTCCCCACGAGTTTTGAGGTAATCAAGAACTTATTAACATGACATTCACTATTTCATTAAAGTCTTATTTTTCCTTTCAGCAATTCCATTTTGCTGAGGTGAGTAAGGAGCAGTGGTTTGATGAATTATTTCATATTCTTTACAAAACTCACCAAAAGGTGATTCATATTCACCACCTCTATCACTTCTTAGTTTTTTTAATCTTCTTACCAAATTGATTTTCAACTTCATTCTTATATTGAATGAAGGTTTCAAAAGCTTCATCCTTTGTTCGAATTAAATAAACATAACTATATCTAGTACAGTCATTTATGAAAGTGATAAAATATTTTTTTCCACCTCTAGTTTGAATTAATTTAAAATCACAAATGTCATTATGAATTAATTCAAGTGGTTCCGTCTTTCAATTGAATGAAAAGGAGTTTTAGTTAATTTTGCCTCAACACAAATTTCACATTTATGATTTGGATCAATTTCAAATTTAGGAAAACATTCCATATTAATTAATCTACGCAAAGATCCATAATTAACATGTCCTAGTCTACATGCTACAAATTTGAAGACTCAAGTAAGTAAGAAGAATATATATTTTTATTAATAACAGAAGGTACAACAGTCATTACATTTATTTTGAAAAGGCCATCAGACATGTAACATTTCCCTACATACATCCCGCTTTTGGTAAGTACAAATTTATCATTTTCAAAAATTAGCCTAAACCCATTTTTACTCAACAGAGATCTGAAAACAAGATTCTTGCGAATGTCTGGTATATGTAGCACATTGTTAAGAGTGAGTTCCTTTCCAGATGTCATCTTCAGAATAATATTTCCTTGTCCTTCAACTTTAGAAGTCAAGAAGTTGCCCATGAAAAGTTGTTCGCTGTTGTCCACCACAGAATAAGAAGTGAACATCTTTTTGTCGGCACAGATGTGGCAAGTAGCACTAGTGTCCACCTACTATTCTTTTGGATTTCTGACAAGGTTTTTGTCGAAAACAACTGCAGAAAGATTAATGTCCTCTACACCATTGGAAATTTTGTCCACTTCGGTCATATTGCCTTGAGCAGGCTTCTTGCTTGATATTCCTTTGTCTTTGCGCTTCCTACGGTAGTCTTTCGCCCAATGTCCCTCTTTCTCACAGATGTACATTTCCCATTGACCTTGTACTTCTTAGTTTCCCCTCCTTTAGAGCCTTGTGCGAACTTTCTCCAGAAAACTTTCGTTTCTTAGCTTTTGGTGCATGTTCCACCACATTTGCCTTAGACTCCATTGGATGCATACCAGCCTATTTCTCAGAATTGCGGTTGTCCTCCTCAATCCTCAAACAGACAATCAATTCCTCTAAAGACATTTCTTTGAGCTTGTGTTTGAGGTAATTCTTGAATTCCTTCCAGCCTTTTGGTAGTTTTTCAATTAAGGTAGCAACTTGGAAGGATTCACTGAGAGACATGCTTTCTGCATGAAAGTCATGCAAAATAAGTTGGAGATCTTGAACTTGGCTGATCAGAGTCTTAGAATCAACTATCACAAAGTCTACAAATTTGCCTATTACGAATTTCTTCGAGCCAGGATCTTCTGTTTTGTATTTTTTCTCCAAAGGCTCCCAAAGTTCCTTTGCCTTCTTGATAGGGCTATAGACATTGTACAATGTGTTATCAAGTCCGTTCAAGATGTAGTTCTGGCAAAGGAAATCAACATGTTTTCAGGCATCGACCGCAACAACCACTTATCGGTCGGTTTCATCCTCTTTTATAGTATGAGCACTTTCATGGAGAAAACGAGCCAGGTTCAGAGTAGTAAGAACAACATTTTCTGCTGCCATCTTTTAAAATCACTCCTAAGAACTTCTCTGACTTTTCACCATGATTGACTGGCACAGTCACAACAAAAGGAGAGTTTGGAACAATTGCAGTCACCATAAGGAAGCCAGTCAATTCACGAAATGGTTTGAATGGAATTTTTACAACCATAATTTATCACCGTGATCTATTTGCAAAATTAATTAGTCAAATAATTAGTCATTAGTATTAGAATAAGTTACAATTACCCCCTTAAGGTTTTGCTTAATTGCAGCGACACTCATGTGATTTCTAAAATTACACTGACGTCTCTTATTTTTCTAACATTATCAAGATTTCCTCTTCTGTCATTTATTTCTTAGATATTATCAAGTATCCTCCAATCCAAATTACGGATTGGAAGAATTTGTCTCCCTTTTACTATTGTCTACACTCTCTCTTCTGTCAATACTGTTCTAAAGTCAACTGGACCATTAATGGGGACAGAAATACTACGTTTTTCCATGTTATGGCTACAACAAAAGGAATAGAAACTCAATTAATTCCATCACAGTTGAAGTAGAGATTTTTAAGGAACTAGGTAAAGTAAAGTATGAGGTTTTCCAACACTTCAAGAGGCAGTTCACTAAATGCTAGAAAAGAAGACCAGTTTTGGAAGGACTATTCAAATCAGTTGAGGCAAGCTTTGCATTTCATGATCTTGAAGCTGCTTTCATTGAAGATGAAGTAAGGGTAGTAGTAAAGGAATGTAATAGAGATAAGGCTCCAAGCCGAGATGGGTTTAACCTCCTCTTTTTTCTTTTTTTTTTCAAAAATTTTGGAAGTCAATACATCATGAGGTAATGCACTTCATGAGGGATTTTCATGCTCATAGCAAGCTCTCCTATGGAATTAGCAGCTCATTTATCACTCTTATTCCTAAGAATGATAATCCCACTGGTTTGACTAATTATAGACCCATTAGTTTGGTGGGTTGTATGTACAAGATTATTTCTCTCTAAAGTTCTTGCTCATAGACTTAAGAGAGTTCTTCCTGTAGTTGTTGGGGAATCATAGTCTGCTTTCTTAGGAGGGAGAAGTATACTGGATGGTATGTTTATTCCCAATGAGATAGTGGATGGATGGAAAAAAATCCAAAATGAAAGGTATTGTTATCAAACTTGACTTTGAGAAAGCTTATGATTCAATTAATTTGGAATTCCTATTTTTTATGTTATCCAATTTTGGATTAGGATCAAAATGGATATCCTAAATGAGGGAATGTGTCTCTACAATAAGGTTGTTTGTTTTGGTGAATGGCTCACCAACAGAGGAGTTTTTCACCACAGAAGGGACTTAGACAAGGTGATTCTCTATCTCCTTTCCTATTCAACATAGTGGTTGAAGGTCTGAATATCTTAATGATTGGAGCTTATGAGAAGGGCATTATCAAGGGGGTAAAAGTTAGGGTAAATTAGGTAGTGATATCTCATCTCCAATTTGCTAATGACTCCATACTGTTTTGTGACGCAGATATGGATCAAATAGTGCACAAAAAAAAGGAGCCTAAGATGTTTTGTAATCCTATTTGGAATGAGAATTAACTTCCACAAGAGTGTTGTGTGTGGAGTTAGTGTGGATGAGGAAACTATGGCTTCTTTTGTTGATATTCTGAATTGCAAGGTTCATGGATTGCCATTCAAATTTTTGGGTCTATCCTTAGGTGCTAATCCAGGTAGAAAATTAACTTGGAAGCCAGTATTGGATAAAATAAGATCAAGGTTGGCTGGGTGGAAGAGAAAACTTCTTTCCGTTGCAGGTAGATTAACTTTGATTAAGTCTGTGTTGTCTAGCCTTCCTATCTATTATCCATCTATGTTCAGAATGCCCAAGGGAGTGGTTAGAGAGATTGAAAGGCTTGAAGTTGCTTTCCTGTGGGGGTGGGAATGATTTAAAGGGCAAAGTACACCTAGCGAAATGGGTTGAAGTATCAAAAAATTTGGTTCAAGGTGGTCTGGGGATTAGAAGAATCAAGGATGTCAATGCAAGCTTACTCCTTAAATGGTGGTGGAAATTTGCGAGTAAAGTAAATGCTCTATGGAGAAGATTGTTGTGCAGCAAGTACATGATTGAGGAGGGTAAATGGTTCCTATCTGTGAGCTCATCATCTAGACATTCTAGAATATGGAGTGATGTTGTTGTAATCACAAGTCATAATCAACCTCCAATGGAGTTCTATTTGGATAAGTTTTAGATAAAGGTTGGAAATGGAAGAAGAATCCAGTTTTGGCATGATAATTAGGTTGGTAATCGGTGCCTAAAAGATAAGTTCCCTAGACTTTTTAGATTGTCAAATGATCATGAGGGCACGCTTTCCAGTTTCTCTGAGAAGAAATCCAGTTTGGAGGAGTGAAAGTTCTCATTCAGAAGAAATTTATATGATTGGGAAAAGGTGGAGGTCTGTAGATTGGCTGCTGCTTTAAGGGATGCCCCTTCTCTAAGACTAAATGTTGAGGACTGTCCTATTTGGAATGGTTCAACTTTTGGCTAGTTCAAGGTATCTAATATTTACAAGTCCAGTGATTCTCTTTTAGGCCCTCATAAAAAAATTTGTAAGTTTGTGTGGAATAATGCTATCCCCCCCCCCCCCAAAGTTCAATTTTTTGATTGGAGGAATAGAGTTAAAACAGGGGATTTCTTACAACATGTTGGTATCCTTAACAGTAGTACTTCTATCTAATGTGTTTTTTGCAAAATTTAAAATGAATTTGCTATTTATGTCCTCCCGCACTGTCCATTTTCATGGAAAATTTGGATTGATTTGCTGCAATGGTGGGGGTGTCTTTGTGCCAGGGCCTATTAATAGTTTATTTCATTGGTGGTTAGGATGGAATCATAAGAAATTAGTAAGGAGATTGTGGAGGGCCTTACCTCCAATTGTTCTCTAGTCCATTTGGAAGTTAAGAAATGAATGTATATTTAATGGAGTGCAGCCTAGTGGTTCTGAGTTTTGTGAGATTATTAAGATCAGATTTGCTCCATGGATTAAAGCTTCATCAAAGGGGATCATGTACTCGGTCAATGACTTCATCAACAACCTAGATCAGATTAAGGATTGCATTTGAGGGCTGCTAGCAGGTTGTATGTAGTGGTTGCAGTTTCGTGCTTTGGTTTGCTGTTAGTTTCTACTATCATATGTTGTCATCTGGTTTATGCAGTTTTGCTGATGTGGCGTTTGTTGTTGTTGCTATTATAGTGTATGTGGGGTGTGTTCTGTCTTATTTTGCTCCTCTATTTGTTGGCTCCTCACCAACTTTTGGCTTGAGCTAGCATGTGTGCTCTTCTTAGTGCCAATCTAGTTGGGATTAGGATGTATCATTTTTATTCACTAAAGGTTAAGGCTAACACGTCTGTCAACGACTTACAGGTATACGGTCTACACGCTTACCCAGCAACACGACCTATCCTAACGCGACTTGAGTGACGTCCCATTAACCCTTTCCATTAATTAACCTTACAATAGCACACACCCAAGAATAAACATGAACATAATACAGATATAAAGAAAATAAATTAACACATATATGATCTCATAAACTTACTGTTACGGTGGAGGAGGATTCCTCCTGGCCGCCCAGGCCACTACCTGTTCGTTGATCAGCACTTGGATTTCGGCAATGCGCTGATCACACTCTGCTAGATGAGCAGAGATATATGGTTGAGTGTAGAAATCTACGGGTGTATTAAGATAATGATTTTTCTGGTTTTGCCAAAATTGTAAAAACCACAATAACTGTTCTAGAGTATCAACAGAGGGCATACATGAAAAGACGACTTTTATTGAGGAAGTAAAATATTTTACAAGAGGGAGGTTGGAGAGATATTACAAAGAGAGGAAAGAAAGAGAAAACTTAAAATTTTTGACCTGCTTCAATAAGGGTGAAGCTTGCCCTTTTATACTACAAAATCGGATAAAGAAGAGGACAGGTGGCAACTCTGAGTTGGACCGACAGATTGCTCCTTATCTCTATTCGTCAAAGTTTATCGGAGTGGGAGACAACATCTTCTCTTTTTCGGATAGTGGGTATCTGCTTTGGCAAAGTCGGTTGTGTCGACGCTCTAAAGCTCGGGGCCCTTGCCTTTACTTTTGTCCTTGGCCATCTTTTCGGCAATAATTGCTGTTAAAGAATCCCAAAAATCACCGAGATTACTTTCATCATCATCATCCGGATCTTGTGCCTCTCCTGCCAACACGTGTTCGGCTGGATCACCTTCTGATTCTGATGCGGTCTGACTGGTACCTGACTTCATGGATACATCATCAGGCTGGGGAACAGTTTGGAGGAATTGCTCTTTCAGATAATTCATGCTTTTAATTATTATTTTATTTTCTGAAAGATGAGGGTACTGTTGGCGTAATTCCTTTTGAATTTGAATAAAAGGATTACTGGCTAATGCTGCTGAGGGTGCGGGTAAAGCAGACTGTTTAACAGAGTCAAAACATGCCTGAGTATGCTGTTTAATTTTTTCAATGGTCTCTGATATGACAGGGTTCATTCCCTTATCCCACCATTTCACAAAGAAGATTCTTTTGAGACGTGGAACTTTGTTCTGGTAGTCACAAGCAAATTCCCATTTCCAAATCCATGGGATATTAAAACGGATTGTAAAATGAATCAGTGATTTGCTGATGGATAAGTCTCTGTTTTTATTGAGATAGGAATATGCTCGGGAATAAGCACAATTCCACTCATTGAAAGCAAGACGGATGGGTTTTGGTAAGATGTCCATGGAAAGTCCAAATTTATCCCACCAAACGAGGAACCAATTGGGGACATCGTTTTTAAGGACATCAGGGCAAACACGGATAAACCAAGAGTGGTTTTTGATCGGATTCTGGTAGTAGAATACTTGGGTAAAAGCATCTACATAGTCCCAGTAGGTGTATTTGGTCTGTTTATTGCGAAGATCTAAATCACGAAGAGTGTGCGGATGAATGCCCCAAGTTGAAATGGGCATAATAGAACGGATAGTGATCTTACTAAAAGAGATCGGACTGGTAGTTTTATTCGGATCATGCAGATGATGCTTGAATTCACAAGCGCCTGTTTCAGTTAGAATCTGTTCGTAGATATATCTGTACTGGTCAAAATGTGGAGGTGACTGTTGGGTAGTAAGATAACGACGCTTGATTTCCCAAGGGTCTGTCATCCACTGTTCATCTGCGGATTCTATCCAGAGGACTGTTTCCTCAGTGATACTGTTAGGGGTGTACGGTTCTTCTGTCTTAAGGAGAATATCCTTAGCAGAAGGATTACTGATTTGGCCTCGAGAAAGGGCTGGAAATTCGGATTTATCATAGCAAGGGGTATGACCACCTCTGCCACGACCACGGCCTCTGCCGGAGCCTCTACTGGTCATTGTCCTCGTCGGGACTGGACTTCTGTAAATATTCCCTGGTTAAGAAATCAGGCAAAGAATTAGACTCTCCTTTAATATATTCAATATCAAAATCAAAATTAGAGAGATAACTTTGCTAGGTCAAAAATATCTGTTTAGATGCTAAATTTTTAACATCTTTTTTGAAAATCTGTTTAGCAGCAGAGCAATCTACTCTGATGATAAAATGCTGATTTAAAAGATCATCCTGAAATTTGTCAACACATTTTACAATGGCTAAACATTCCTGTTTAATGGTTGGATAATTTAAAGCGGCTTTATTCCAATGGCCAGAATGGAATCGTAATAATTCTTCCTTCTGGGTTTTGGGATTAAGTTGCTTTAGTATCCCACCAAATCCTTCATTAGAAGCATCTGTTTCTACAATTTTCTTCCAATTAGGATTAGGTAACTGTAAACACGGTAACTGTTTAACTTTAGCTTTAATTTTCTGGACTGCAGCAGTATGCTCTTTACCCCAAGGAGGAGGATTTTTTCGAAGACGGGTAAATAGTATACTACAGTCGGCTGCCACATTCGGATAATAATCACGGATATAATTAAGACTTCCCAAAAATCTCTGTAATTGAGTTTTGTCCTTAATTTCATCGGGGAATTTAGAAGCAAACTCAATACTACGGTTAATTGGTATAATACTTCCATTGGAAATATTATGGCCAAGATATCTTACGGTTGTCTGGAAAAGTTGCATTTTTTGAGCAGAAAGCACTAATCCATTTCTGTGAATAACATGCTTAAAAATATTAAGATGTTTAATATGTTGTTCAATTGATGAGGAGAAAATTAAAACATCATCAATATATGATAAAGTAAATTCAGTGAACGGATTAAAGATATCATTCATGATATGCTGAAATTCTGATGGAGCATTTTTCAGTCCAAAAGGCATAACATTCCATTCGTAATGCCCAAATGGTACTGTAAAAGCAGTTTTATACCGATCCTGTTCTGCAATCTCAATTTGCCAATATCCTGATTTTGAATCAAATTTAGAAAAAATGATTGCATCCTGTAATCGATCTAAAAGATCTTTTTTATTCGGAATAGGGTACTGTAACAAGCTGGGAGGGACCTCGCTACAGTTCGGACTCCCTTTTGTTTTGTTTTGTTGCGGTTCGTAATCTGAACCAAAGAGTCCAACTCTGGCAAATCGTTTTGAAGAAAAACAGATTTTTTGAAAAGTAGTGCCAAACATGGAATGCTTTGCCAGATACAGAGTCGCCACCTAAATATTTTTTAAATGGGAAATCTAGGAAACCCTGACTCGGTGCCGAAGGCCACGTGTCCGTCATAACCAAATGTCTTGGCTCGGGAGCTTGGGTACGATCGGGGAAGGTCAGCTATGAGCACCCCCTTTCGCCCGGTCCGAAGACCGGCCTCTACTAACCGTGATATCCGATTTTGAAAACGTTATGTGTTCTTATTCCGGTTATTAGCCTAGAATTACTATGTTATGCACGCAGCAAACAAGTATAGACTACATTGCCTAATTCGGAAATAATCATTGCATATCCGTTTGTTTTGAAAGCGTTTCGGGTTTTGCTACTCACAGGTAGGCTAAAATACGGATTTCAATGAGTTTTCCAACTCAAGCAACCCAACCTCCACCCACAGGCATTCAAACAGTTTATCTCACATAAGCACTTAGTCGCATGGTAAGCATACTGTCATGGCAACATTCACACGCATGTGGTATGCTAAAGCGTAAATACTTACATCGTACTCTGTGCCAAAACAGTAAACTAGTTAGCAAACATGCATGCCCTAGTTCATGTTTAAATGGCTAATGCAACACAGGCGAAGATGCAATTTAGAGTAGGCTCGGCTAACCCTAAAGAATGGTATGTGAAATACACTTTATTCGATGCACGTATTCAATTTGGAATTGAAAATACAATGCAGTTTGAATGATGTACCGAGCCCGGTGCATGTCAACAAATGCATGGATGCACGCATGCATTGCGTAAGGCATGCTAAAATAAACGTGCCCTAATCTACCATCGTAAGCAGGTAAATAAAAGGGAAGAAAGAAGTGGAGGTTGGAAGGCATACACACCACTCACGCACACTTATTACAGGTTTGCCCTCGCTCGGAGGGACCGAAAGAATAATACAAATAATTAACTACGCAAGCTAATTAAATATTACAAATTAATTAAATCAACAAATTAAATTGTCTAAGGAAAACAGTAAACTGCCTCGGGGCGGGGGCTCAATGCACGCGCACTCGGATTCCACTCAGAATTGCACTGCCATGCCTAGCTTGCCTCTGTTTTCCCTGCTCTGCCTTTCTGAAAACTGCCAAAGTCTCAGAACTACCTCTCAAGGCCCTGGGGGATACCACCGACAAAGGGGAAGCACCACCGGCTGAAGTATGTGGTCATCGGCACAAAAGTCATCCATCGGCCATCAATAGACTGCCGATCGGCACTAAATACTGCCGGCCGGCACTGAATGTCTACAGAACCTGCAACTCACAGCAGCAGAGGGCAAAAACTTGCATGGCAATGTAATTCCAACAATGTGTGCACCAATCATGCCCCTTATCGTATTTGTGACTCAAAGGGGGCATGTGTCTCGATTCTCGGGCCACCAATCACGCATTTCCATGCATGATGGCCCAAAGAACCAAATGTGCAACTTCTATTTCAAATGCATGCAAACCAAACAAACACACAAGGGTGCTAAGCCTCTATGATGACTTGGTCAAGAGGTAGAGCATGCATGTTTATGTGATGCAATCCTAGACATGTCAACTAGTATGCAATCATGCCAATGCAAAGGAGCGTACAAGCTAACAAACATACAAGGCATGAAACACCAATGTCAACCATCAAGTATGCAAGGTGTAATGTGGGTGTCTAAGCATGTAAACAAGCATGTGACTTCATTCAATCATGTTAGTCCTGACATGCATTTACTTACCAATACATTACAACACTCAAGGAGCACATGCAAGCAACAAGAGGATGGACTCGCACATAGGTTAGGCAGCTCTAAATAAGCCTAAAATCAGTGGCCAAATGCCATAGAAGTGAAGGCTAAGATATATGCAATACATGCACACATGCAAGCATACATAATCCAACACTTAGGCATAAACAAGCAACTTTTAAGAACACTTAAAAGAGGCTAACATGGACATATTAACATGCATATATAAGCTCTGAAATTCATGCTAAACATGATGCCAAACCAAGCAACAAAGCAAGCTAAACATGCGATTAAGGTCCAAGCACTTAAGGCAAGCCAAGGGGCTTAAACCAAGGTCAAACCCACCAAGCCTCACAAGGCCAAGGGGACTCAAAACAGGTCAAAGGCAGACCTAAACAACATCCAAGGAACACCTAGATGGCATCTAAATGGTCCAAGCATAAAGGCACATACAAAGGCCAAAACATTAGGCATACAACATATGCTTTCAAAACTTCAAAGAGGCATGCAAGGCAATCATTCAAGCATGTCTAAGGGACTGAAATAGTATGCTAAATGGTTCCAAACCATTGGAAATAATGCAAGCAAGGCATGCTATACTTCCATGCTCTTAAGGCCAACAAGCCAAATGCAAAGAGGCTATACAATGCACGCTAGGGTCGACCAAAATAACCATGGACAGACCTCATTCATGGCAAAATAAGCATACAAGCTTCACGAATGTAAGCCTAAAACATGCTCAAATTATGGCTAATAACCTAAGGCATGTTAAGGCAATTTTAAGGCATTACATGGCAACTATGCTAAGCATGCATAAGGGACCAAAACCAACTCTTAGCAATGTTATATCATGGCATAATAAACATAAAATGTAGCCTAGATATGCTCAACACACACACCAACAAAGGCTTCCTCAAGAGGCCAAAACTTGTCCTTTTCAAGGACAACAAGGAGAGGGGGTGGCCCTCTCCTTCTTGGGACTTCAAGGCATCATCTTCACCACTGAAATCCCTCAAGATTTCAGTGGTGAAGAGACCCCAACACCAAAATCCCGGATCTCACCAAAATAGCACAAAAATGAGGCCTTTCAAGGTCTAAGAGGGGCCAAACTTCCCCAAAGCACAAAGTACCTTTAATAAACTATCAAGAGGACTAAAAAACAGAACTTTTTTGTATTAAACACCAAGCCCAAAAATAGTTCAAAGATAGATAAAAATGGAATGCAAGAATGGGGGAAATAAAGCAAGTTTCTCACCCTTGTTGACCTTCTTCACCAAAGATGATGTTGTTGCTTCTTTAAGCTCTAATCCAGCCAAAAACTCTAAGAACAACCTCTTGGAACCTCAGTAGCCAAGGGAAGGTGAAACACTAGGTGCTTGTGTGCAATAATGTGGACTAAAGCACCTAGTGTACAAACAATAGAGCAAAAGAGAGATAGGATAGATATAGAACTCAAACCCTAAAACCAGAGCTTCTCTGAGGTCTTTTCTCTCTAAAAATGTCTAACTCTTCTAACCTTTGAGCCAAGAGAAGAGAGCCTTCTCTTATAGGCAACAAAGCTTACAAGCTAAGCAAACCAAAGGCTCATCCCTCCATACACGTGGAGGGGAAACAAATGCTATACAGCTGCTTCAAAATATCTCAAAAAGTAACTGAACAGTAGTCGGCAGGGCAAAATTGTCATTTTGACAAAATTGACTGCCGACCGGCACAAAAGAGTGCCGACCGGCACAATATAGTGCCGATGGCAACACCAACCAGCCGGTGGCCTCTAGCCACTGCCGGTGGTGTGTGGGGATGCCTCACAAGGCATTCCCTGCCCCTCCAAGGCAAAGCACAAGTGTTTGGTGCAAAACCAGACACAAAACGGTCAAGTTCAGAGGTCCTGAGGCAAGGCGCGTAGCCGAGAACTCCGGGAACTCCAAACAAACACGAACATGGATAATCACCGAGTGTTCAAGCAATGACGTCCAGGTCTTGAGGATGGTCAAAAATGGGGTGTCTACAGGTACCTGATCCATTTCAATTTTTCATTTAACAGTTTATAATTGATAACAAGGCGAGGAACACCTCGTTCAATCTCAGCATTTTTATTTACATAAAAAGCTGTACAACTCCACGGGGAGTGACTGGGTCGGATTAATTTTTTGTCTAAAAGACTTTGAATTTCTGTTTTACATAATTCCATATATTCCTTTTTCATTTGACTAGGGCGAGCTCTAGTTGGAATATATTTTTCATCAAAATCGGGTTCATATGGTAAAGTGACTGTATATTTTTTACGGTTCCAAAAAGCTTTTGGAATATTTCCACAAACTTCTGTTTGAAATTCTTTTTCAATTAATTTAATTTTTTGTTGTAAAGAAGATTGTTGTAATCTTTGTTTTGTTGTTAAGAAAGAGACTTCCTTTTGGATAAAATTAATTTGGTTCTGTTTAAAAGTAACTAGATCCCTAATTTGATCTAATTCTTTTGTATACGGTTGTGTAATGAATTCAAAAACTACGGATTTTCCCTGTAACTGAGAATAAATACCTGTTGAATCAATTTTCTAGATAGGCATCAAAAGACATAAAAATGGAGTGCCTAAAATAATATGTGTTGCAAGATTTCTGACTAAAACAAAAGATGTTGGTAGACAGAGATCTTCATTACAAATGTAGGCCTCTGGAATTTTATACCTGATTTGCATAGAATTTCCACTTGCACTGGTCAGACTATGGGTAGTCTTTTCAAAATACCTGGTGGGAACTATCCCTTCTTGGATACAGTTCATATCTGCTCCACTATCGACTAAAGCAATAGCATCTTTGATAATAAAATCGGGTTTAATCATAAAAGAGATTTTTATGTACCATTTCTGGAAAGTTACTTGATTAACTAATAACAGATATGGAGTTGAAGATTGTGGTTGGGTATCAGTATTAGTTTCAACTTCTTTATTTTCAGTTTGTTTCTTTGGCAACTGGGTATGAAGAAATTTTATATCTTTTATAGCAGCTGCACTGGCGGTTTGCAAGTGTTTCACTTCGGCTTTTAAAATATTAATTTCCATTTTTAAATCCTGTATAGTGGTCGGTTTTTCTACCAAAGGATTTGTTTGAATTCTGTTAATTACAGTTTGGCAAAACCAGAAAAATCATTATCTTAATACATCCGTAGATTTCTACACTCAACCATATATCTCTGCTCGTCTAGCAGAGTGTGATCAGCGCATTGCCGAAATCCAAGTGCTGATCAACGAACAGGTAGTGGCCTGGGCGGCCAGGAGGAATCCTCCTCCACCGTAACAGTAAGTTTATGAGATCATATATGTGTTAATTTATTTTCTTTATATCTGTATTATGTTCATGTTTATTCTTGGGTGTGTGCTATTGTAAGGTTAATTAATGGAAAGGGTTAATGGGACGTCACTCAAGTCGCGTTAGGATAGGTCGTGTTGCTGGGTAAGCGTGTAGACCGTATACCTGTAAGTCGTTGACAGATGTGTTAGTGCCAATCTAGTTGGGATTAGGATGTATCATTTTTATGCTTCTTGCTTTTGCCTTCCCTTTATTGACGTAATTTCATACTTTGTGCGGTTTTTTTTGTTAATAATGTTCATTTATTTGCTGATAAAAAAATACTCTTTTTTGTGCTAAATTTTTACGTTATTTCAAAATTGATTAAATACAAATTAATTTAGTATGTGATTTAAATTTAATTTTTTAATTGCGGAGGATCGCACTAGGTTGGCACAAGAGAGGATCGCACAATCATATGCAAGGTCAACCAATTAGTCGATTATGAATTAGATTTGAGAATTAATTAAAGAAACCAATATTGACCCAATTTCCTTTACTTTTCATTTAAACTTTATATGATGCATTTAC